>JBBGZY010002510.1:0-122500 GCA_037952925.1 Lithobates clamitans | reverse complement strand
GATTCAATTTATGGCAGAATCGCAAAAAAGGAGATTTTTTTTTTTTTGATCCTGCCATAAATTCAATCTCCTTTTTTGCGATTCTGCCATAAATTGAATCCGCCCTTCTTTTTTGATCCTGCCATAAATTCAAAGAGATGCAATTAATGAAAAAAGAGGTATGCAATTTATGGCAGGATCAAAAAAGAAGGGGATTCAATTTATGGCAGGATCACAAAAAATGGGGATAGGATTTATGGCAGGATCAAAAAAGAGAGATAAAATTAATAAAAAAGAGGGATTTGATTTATGGCAGGATCAAAAAAAAAAAAAGGAGGAGGGAAGTGAAATTTATGACAGGATCAGAAAAGAGGGATACAATTAATGGCAGGAATTCAGTTTATAGCAGGAACAAAGAAAAGAGATACAATTATTGAAAAAAGAGAGATGTAATTTATGGCAGGATCAAAAAAGAGGGATTCAATTTATGGCAAGTTAAAAGAATATGTATTTTTTTACTTTTTTTTCTCCTTTTCACCTTCCCTTTCTCCTTTTCTTCCTTCCCCTCTTCTTTTCCTTTTCCCTTTTCTCCTTTCTCTTTCCCTTTTGTTGGGCAAGAGGAAAGGAATAGAGGGCAGAAAACAAGCACAGAAGGAACATACTGGGACGAAAAGACAAATACTGAAGCAGGTGACAATAAAACTGAAAATGGGATAGGATGACGTCATTTGAGAAATAGATCCACATCCCATCTGTGGTTCATGCCTGTGTGGATGCGTGTCCCCAACAGGAAAATCCACTTAACTTCCTGTTCCAGTAGCCTTTCTGTGCTTGTCTCCTCCACGTACCGACATTTTGATTTTTTGAACTGCAGAGAAAGAGAAGGAATCCATGATAACATCATGTATAAATTTTAAGTGATTAGATACATTGGATAACCTTCTCTCATTACTATATGCTGCTATGTTATAATGTTATAATGTGCGAAGGGTCCTAGTGGTGCATCCTACATATTGTAATTTACAAACATCACATTCTATCATGTAGACTACATATTGAGTACTACCATTTATAAAATCCTTAATAGGAAATACCTTATGATTATGGTACGAGTTGATAGACTTGTGATTCTTGTTATTTTTGTTACAGTACATACAAGTATTTAAACCACAACTATACGAGCCATTAGTACTCAGCCACGTTTTGGGAATGGTGGTGGTTTGGTGTAGACTGGGCGACAAAGAGTTACCTAAAGTTGGGGCACGACGACAAGAGAAATTACACCATTTAGAAAGCACCTCTATTAGGTCCTTGTCACCATAAAGAATGGGAAGATGTTTATTGACATTCTTGAACTCTCTGGAAAAAGTGGTGACAAAGGTGAGGGAACTCCTGTCCTTGTTCATTTGAGTTTTATGTTGTGTATATTTTGAAGAGCAAGGGGATTTCTGTTATGCAATAGGTTGTTCCTGTCCTTCTCTGAGGCTATGGAAATGGCTCTATTAATATGCCACTTCTGATAGCCTCTATCACCTAATCGTTTTGAGATGTTAGAGCATTCTAGCTGAAAACTTTCTGGGGTGGAGCAGTTGCGCTTAGCTCTAATGAACTCACCCACCTGGATGGAACGAATAGTATGGGGTTGATGATAGCTGGAGGCCAGAAGTAAGGAATTTCCGGCAGTAGGTTTGCGGAAGGTTCCAGTATTTATAAGACCAGTGCTGGGGTCACCCCTGAGTGTGATATCTAGAAAATCAATCATGATCTTATTGCTCACATAAGAGAATTCAAGATTAAGGCTGTTATTGTTAAGGTATGAAACAAAAGAAGTTAAAGAGGAATCAGTGTGGTTCCAAATTAAGATCAGATAGTCTATGTATCGCCCATACCAATGGATGTGGGGTGCATAAATATCGAGATGTGAAAAAAGAAAACATTCTTCCCACCATCCCATGTATAAATTGGCTAATGATGGAGAAAATTGTGCTCCCATGGAGGCTCCACAGCATTGTACATAGAAGGAATCGTGAAAGAAGTAATTATGTTGTAATAAAAAGGTAACAGCCATAATGATGAATTCTTTGAGCTGAGGATTATAAAAACTATTTTTGGACAAGTGAAATTTTAGTGCATCTAGAGCAAGATGATGTGGTATGCATTAATAGAGAGACTTAACATCTAAAGTGACCCACAAAAAATGCCTTGCCCATTGTACTTCATTTATATACTTTAGGATTGATGCTGTGTCTTTTATATAGCCCGGCAGTCTTGTCACTAAAGGTTGCAAATACTGGTCTACCCACTCACCTAATCTCTCTAGGAGTGAACCGATGCCTGCTACTATTGGACGACCTTTTACAGGTCTCTCAGGTTTGTGTATCTTGGGAAGATGATGAAACACAGGGACAACTGGATGTTCAACTAAAAGGTGCTCTGCGACCTTTTTTGCCAGTACTCCCATTTCCACACCTGTGTCCAAGAGATGTTTGAGTTTACTCTTGAAAACTGGAGTGGGATCAAATTTAAGGGGGCGGCATGTTGAAGAATCATTAAGTTGCAGCAAGGCTTCAATTATGTAATCACTATCATTAAGTACCACTATAGCGCCCGCTTTGTCTGCCTCTCTAATTACAATATCTTTGCGATTTTTAGGATCTGCAAGAGCCTGTCTTTCAGACGTACTGATGTTGTTAAACGTTCGAGATGCAGTACTGTCAATCATTTCTTTCAAAGACAGGAGTTCCTTCTCCACAACCTGTTGAAAGATGTCTACTGCGTTCCCTCTGGAATGTACAGGATAAAAAAAGTTTATCACCAGTATAGGTAGTATCTTTGGATATGCCGTACATGCCCCCAGAGGATTCAGACTGCACGCTCTCTAGTATAGATTTAACCTTGAAATTTTGAAAATCAAAAATGGCCAGAGAATCTATGCGGTCATGAACCTCAAGGGGGCAGGCACAGGTGTATCAATGGTAGTGGAAAAGTGTTTTTTTAACAAAATATTGCGAACAAACCTGTTAACGTCTAAAATGGTAGAAAGGGCATCAAATGAAAAGTGTGGTCAAAAGAAAGTCCTTTGGGAAGCAGAGAAACCTCAGAGGGGGGTAAGTGGACTGTCCGAAACATTAACAACATTAATGACGTTGCAAATTGTCTCATTATCTACCTGTCCTTGTATTACTTGTTTCGTGCTTTCTGTGGTAACTTGTTCTGTTTGTCTTTGGAAGCACGGGTCCCTCTCCTTGTTTTCCTTTTCTGTCTCTGGAATCCTGGATCACAGAGGTGTTTTTTGATGGGACGATGCTAGAATCTTCTTTGGAAAAAACAGATGACACGGAGGCGCATGGTGAAAGTAAAGAGCCAACACCAGCCACATCTGACAGTTCTAATGATGAATCAGAGTGATCCAGGGAGGTGAAGCTCACATGTCTGTGAGTGTTATGTTTGCGTCTCCGTCTGTTTTTCAAAATTAAGTGCAGCCTCTCAGTTTTCTTGTATGTGTAGACTTCCCCCTGCTCATAGTCTTGTAAATCACGAAGATATTCATGTCTCTTGGTGTCCATGATTTCAGCTTCCAATTTATCTGTATGAGCCGTAAGGTCTTCTAACAAAGTAGCATAAGAGCTCAATTGTTGTTGCTCAATTATTACCAAAAGTATTGGGACACCTGCCTTTACACACACATGATCTTTAATGACACCCCAGTCTTAGTCTGTAGGGTTCAATATTGAGTTGGTCCACCCTTTGCAGCTATAACAGCTTCAACTCTTCTGGGAAGGCTGTCCACAAGGTTTAGGAGTGTGTCTATGGGAATGTTTGACCATTCTTCCCAAAGAGCATTTGTGAGGTCAGTCAGTGATGTTGGACGAGAAGGCCTGGCTCATAGTCTCCGCTCTAATTCATCCCAAAGGTGTTATATTGGGTTGAGGTGCAGGCCAGTCAAGTTCCTCCACCCCAAACTTCATCCATGTCTTTATGGACCTTGCTTTGTGCGCTGGTCAAAATAATTTAGTAGAGGTGGGATCATGGTGTGGGGTTGTTTTTCAGGGGTTGGGCTTGGTCCCTTAGTTCCAGTGAAGGGAACTCTTAAGGCATCAGCATACCAAGACATTTTGGACAATTTCATGCTCCCAACTTTGTGGGAACAGTTTGGGGATGGCCCCTTCCTGTTCCAACATGACTGTGCACCAGTGCACAAAGCAAGGTCCATAAAGACATGGATGAGCGAGTTTGACATTGTATCAGTTCATCTATTGTGGTTGTAAAGTTGGGGGTTATTTAGCCCAAGTGTAACGTCCACTACGGAGAACAGTCCACACAAATGGTTCCTTTTCAGGGATTGTTGGCCCATTTTTATTAAAGAAAATCAAACAAAGTTCCAGAAATGAAAACAAGGTGGATTCCCTCACAGTGGGTTTTTACCGCCAGCAACAAATAAAAGGATATTCAGCCTCCTGGCTCACACATGCAGCATTGCAAACAAAATCCTGAGCCACGTGGCTCTCTTCAGCAGCAGACACACCACTGCTCAGACTCCCACACGGAGCTCTCCTGACTCCTGTCATCGACCTCAGACTTGGGTCTCTGGCTACTCCAGTGCACACCTGCACTCTCTGTGTTCTCCCTTGCAAGCCTGGACTCCTCGGGAGAGTGGAGCCCAGAACCCTGGTTGGTCACATGCCTGCTGAAGGGGTCCTGTGTGGCTCCGAAACCTTGCTTCTATTTATTTTTTTGATACTATGTGATTCAAATTTTGGACCCAATTTTGGAGATCCTGGTGTGCTGGTGACACTTCCTTCTCATGATTGCAGTCGGTTCCAGCCATTGGTCATTTCAGCACCCAATTTAAGATACAGCCATTTGTGCAGGAATGTGTGCGTTGGGAGTATTGCATTGGAGGCTCTGTGAAGGGACACAGGCAGAGCCGCAGCTGCGGGGGATTTTCACCCCTCCTTCTCCTCCTTGAGCCGAGCAGCTGGGAAACTAACAATAGAGGACTATGGAACATGTAGTCCCGGATACCAGCAGGCCCAGGACGATTCCCTGAGAGTGCACTGCAGCCCCCAACATGCCGAGCGGGAGGAGGGGAAAGGAGAAGAAGAACCATGAGGCTCTCGGGTGGAGGGAGCCAGAGAGAAAGTTCCAGTGATTTTACTACCGTATATATCCCCCAAGGTAAGAACTTAACTCCAGGTGGGTGAGGGGGGGCAGGGATGCAGGCTTCCATAGAGGTACAGGACTTTATCACTGGCTGCTCGCAACCTGTCCTCCCCTCCACCTGGCTGCTCCCACCCTGTCCTCCCCTCCACCTGGCTGCTCCCACCCTGTCCTCCCCTCCACCTGGCTGCTCCCACTCTGTCCTCCCCTCCACCTGGCTGCTCACACCTTGTCCTCCCCTCCACCTGGCTGCTCCCACCTTGTCCTCCCACCCTGTCTTCCCCTCCACCTGGCTGCTCCCACCTTGTCTTCCCCTCCACCTGGCTGCTCCCACCTTGTCCTCCCCTCCACCTGGCTGCTCCCACCCTGTCTTCCCCTCCACCTGGCTGCTCCCACCCTGTCTTCCCCTCCACCTGGCTGCTCCCACCCTGTCTTCCCCTCCACCTGGCTGCTCCCACCCTGTCTTCTCCTTTACCTGGCTGCTCCCACCCTGTCCTCCCTTCCACCTGGCTGTATCCACCCTGTCCTCCCCTCCACCTGGCTGCATCAACCCTGTCCTCCCCTCCACCTTGCTGCATCTACCCTGTCCTCCCCTCTACCTGGCTGCTCCCATTCTGTCCTCCCCTCCACCTGGCCGCAACCACCAATACTTTTTCAAAACAGTGTGTGTGTGTGTGTGTGTGTATATATATATTTTATTGCGTTTTATAGTTGGCCCCCCTACTTTTGTCCCTGTCCCCGCATGTGCCCCCCCCTAAATATGAAAGCTGGAGACGTCATTGTCTCTCACAGCCCCCCTGCATCGCCGCATTTCTGCATCTAAAAGAATACTGCCATTACTGTGCAGGCCTCTCTCTGGGACAACAGGGAAACTGTCACTGGCCACTGGCAGTGACAATCTGCATCTGATAACAGGCAACATAGCAAGTGACGAGCCCCATCTGAAGGCTTGTGGCAGGCGACGTGGCTAGTGACACGCTCAGGGATCCCACTGATTCTGCATTATGGTGAGTTGAACTATTTCATTTTATATTACAATGTAATAAGAGAAAAAATGCGCTTCAATCATTCTGACACCATAACAACCATGGTGCTGTGATGATTGAAGCGCCAACACCAGCCATTGCCCCGACAAATTGCCCACAAAAATTTTGGCAGTGCCCCTCCTGAGATTAGACTTTGGATCTGCCCCTGTATCAGGTCCACACAGACCTGAACAATCAGTGTGCCAGTGAGTCTCAAAACCCAGACCCAGGACTGTGGATTTCATCCCACCTGGATCTCTAAGAAAACCTCGGGCTCCAGGTCCCAAAGTGAACTTTACTAAATAATGAGGAAACTTAAAAGCCAGTTTCCTCCCAAACAAGCAAATACACTGGAGCCTCTCAACCTGCCTGGTTGAGAATCCTGCGTCCATACACTGGTGGGGTACCACACTGTACACATTACATCTATTCATGTATACTGATCTCTATGTATACATATACATAGTTGCATAGTAGGTGAGGTTGAAAAAAGACAAAAGTCCATCAAGTCCAACCTATGTGTGTGTGTTTATACATCATGGGATCACACATTATATCTCTGTATACAGATCACATCTATTCCTATATACTGATCTCCATGTATACACCGCTGGGATCACACATTATATCTCTGTATACAGATCACATCTATTCCTATATACTGATCTCCATGTATACACCGCTGGGATCAGATATTATATCTCTGTATACAGATCACATCTATTCCTATATACTGATCTCCATGTATACACCGCTGGGATCAGATATTATATCTCTGTATACAGATCACATCTATTCCTATATACTGATCTCCATGTATACACCGCTGGGATCACATATTATATCTCTGTATACAGATCACATCTATTCTATATACTGATCTCCATGTATACACCGCTGGGATCACACATTATATCTCTGTATACAGATCACATCTATTCCTATATACTGATCTCCATACACAGATCACAGAAGACATTACCTGTCACACATCGCCTGATCATCACCGACATCTCTGCTCTCCTCCGGTACAGTCTGACCCATGGATACCGAATTTCTGTGTAAATGTGTCCTCCCACAGCTCAGCAGGCAGGATTCCCAGGTAGGCGGAGAGTTATTTCCATTTTCAATTGCTGCCTAAGGATATAAGACGAGAAATAATCAATCATTATAACCCCTCCTGTATGATTACAGCTTGTATACTGCAGATGAGTCTGATGGGTGGAGTAGTGATTGGAGGGGGAGACATTCATCTATCAGATATTTATATAGTATAAGAATCTATACTGTGTATGTGTGTGTGTGTGTATATATATATATATATATATATATATATATATATATATATATATATATATATATATATATATATATATATATATATATATATATTAGAGAGAGAGAATGGTGTACCATCATTACATGTGATGTCAGTGTACAGAATTACCATAGGACTGGGGATCCTCAGAGCTCTCACCTCCTCCTGATTTCTGGGGGTTTCAGTGCCATATTATTGTCAGGAACCGCATAAGATGAATGCATAGTTGCCAACTGTCCATAGTTGGACATTCCCGGGACTTGGACTCCATTCCCGAATTTGTGGTGTCCCGGGAAATGTCCTAAGAAATCCGGTTCTCGGATTTCGAAGCCGCCACCGCCGCCACCGCTAGAGGTCCGCGGCCGGTGGAGACATTGTCTCCACCGGCCGCCATTTTATTGAAGTTCAGGAAGCTGGCTGGGGGGGTTAGACGGAGCTCCTGCGTCGCCACCCACCATCCGCCATGCTCCGCCTCGCCCCGCCTACCCCACCGCTGCCAATCTGATATGGAAAGGGGCGAGGGTTCTAGCCATGCTTAGGACACGTCTGAGGTAGGGGGGGCGCACCGCTGTGGGACTCCTGATGTGAGGGGGGGGCTCCACTGGGGACACACACCTGATGCAAGGGGGGCTCCACTGGGGACACCTGATGTGAGGGGGGGCTCCACTGGGGACACCTAATATGAGGGGGGGCTCCACTGTGGACACCCAATGTGAGGGGGAGCTCCACTGGGGACACCTAATGTGAGGGGGGGCTCCACTGGGGACACCTAATGTGAGGGGGAGCTGCACTGGGGACACCTAATTGGACACCCAATGTGAGGGGGAGCTCCACTGGGGACACCTAATGTGAGGGGGGGCTCCACTGGGGACACCTAATGTGAGGGGGAGCTGCACTGGGGACACCTAATGTGAGGGGGGGCTCCACTGGGGACACCTAATGTGAGGGGGGCTCCACTGGGGACACCTAATGTGAGGGGGGCTCCACTGGGGACACCTAATGTAAGGAGGGGGCTCCACTGGGGACACCTAATGTGAGGGGGGCTCCACTGGGGACACCTGATGTGAGGGGAAGCTCCGCTGGGGTCACTTGATGTGAGGGGGGGCTCCACTGGGGACACCCGATATGAGGGGGAGCTCCGCCGGGGACTCCTGGTGTGAGGGGGGCTCCACCGGAGACTCCTGGTGTGAGGGGGGCTCCACCGGGGACTCCTGGTGTGAGGGGGGGCTCCGCTGGGGACTCCTGGTGTGAGGGGGGGCTCCGCCGGGGACTCCTGGTGTGAGGGGGGGCTCCCCTGGGGACATCTGATGTAAGGGGGGGCTCCGCTGGGGGCACCTAATGCAAGGACGGACTCTGCTGGGACATTTGACGCAAGGACGGACGGCTGGTGGCAGGCGACGTGGCTAGTGACACGCTCAGGGATCCCACTGATTCTGCATTATGGTGAGTTGAATGATTTCATTTTATATTACAATGTAATAATAGAAATAATGCACTTGAATCATCCTGACACCATAACAAAGATGGTGCCAGGATGATTGAAGTGCTAACACCAGGTGTTTGGAGTATCTTTATCTGCTGATTGTTAAACTTTCTAGAATACACATATTTTTATTGTGTAGGATCTGGGCCTGCTGTCCCGTCATTTCCCTCTCCCCCTCTCCCTCTGTCCCCCTCTAATCCCTCTCCCCCTCTCTCCCTCTCTCCCTCTCCATCCCTCATTCATCTCAGACTCTAACCACACCCTCTTGAGCCATGCCCATTTAAGCCACGCCCACTATGTTGCGTAAACCACACACATTTTTCCTAAGCCACACCTACAAATGAATGCCCCACCCCCTAATTATTGTACGGCTCCGCCTACAGCCACAAAAGTGTCCCACATTTTTTTTTTACAATGTTGGCAACTATGTGAATGGCGTTGCAATATGTGACAGAGTCCTCTATGGGAGTCAGGGGTTTAGTATTTAGCCCACCGAATCCCCCTCTGAGATCTATGAGAGTTTTGTGTGTTGCCTGTATAATGTGAACAAGATGATCAGAGACACTCCGTCCACACTGATTGCGGGTATCCGCCCACCCTCCAATCAACAGCTCCTGTTCTGTAGCTGGGCGGGGCTCTGTGCACTTATTATTCCTGCTCTCCAGCCGCTCAGTCAGGGCCGATCCTAGGGTCACCGGCGCCTGGGTGCAGAAATATTTCTGGCGCCCCCACATGGGCGTGGTCATCTTACCAACTCCTCCCCTTTACAAATGTTTCTATGGCAACAACTCAAACACAGAGATGCTCCCCTAAGAAGTCTTTGTTACCCTGGGATCCTCCTGTGATCTTTTAATAAAGAAAATACAGGAAAAGTGTACACTAATGAGACCGGGAGGGGAGTCTCTCTGATGCACACAGAGAGGGCTTCTGTTAGAGAGTCTGTTAGAAAGAGCCCCCAGACATATTACAGGAGATGGTCAGAGACTGCAGACATAATACAGGCGATGATCAGAAACTTCAGACATAGTACAGGAGATGATCAGAGACTGCAGACATATTACAGGAGATGGTCAGAGACTGCAGACATAATACAGGAGATGATCAGAGACTGCAGACATAGTACAGGAGATGATCAGAGACTGCAGACATAGTACAGGAGATGATCAGAGACTGCAGACATAGTACAGGAGATGATCAGAGACTGCAGACATAGTACAGGAGATGATCAGAGACTGCAGACATAGTACAGGAGATGATCAGAGACTGCAGACATACTACAGGAGATGATCAGAGACTGCAGACAGGATAAAAGAGATGATCAAAGACTACAGACATAGTACAGGAGATGGTCAGAGACTGCAGACATAATACAGGAGATGATCAGAGACTGCAGACATAGTACAGGAGATGGTCAGAGACTGCAGACATAGTACAGGAGATGATCAGAGACTGCAGACATAATACAGGAGATGATCAGAGACTGCAGACATAATACAGGAGATGATCAGAGACTGCAGACATAATACAGGAGATGATCAGAGACTGCAGACATAATACAGGAGATGATCAGAGAATGCAGACATAATACAGGAGATGGTCAGAGACTGCAGACATAATACAGGAGATGATCAGAGACTGCAGACATAGTACAGGAGATGATCAGAGACTGCAGACATAGTACAGGAGATGGTCAGAGACTGCAGACATAGTACAGGAGATGGTCAGAGACTGCAGACATAGTACAGGAGATGGTCAGAGACTGCAGACATAGTACAGGAGATGGTCAGAGACTGCAGACATAGTACAGGAGATGATCAGAGACTGCAGACATAATACAGGAGATGATCAGAGACTGCATTTCCTATGAACGTTAGTAGATAATGGCCGATCGGCCCTCTCACCTGACCCAGCGATACAGCGATGGTTCCTCTGATCAGGAGTCTGCTCACTCTGAATTGCCCGTGGCGACTCCGCTGGGTAGAGCCTAGATCTGTATTCCTGCAATGACTCCATTCCTTTCTCTGCCAGGGATGGCGCTAGGCTGTGTGGCTTTCCCTCTGGTGGCACAGGTCAGCGGGGTTCTCTCTCTGATGGTGTTCCCTCAGCACTGTCCTCTCCCTCTGGAGTCCTGGGTGTACTTCCCTGAAAGCTTTCCCGGCTCCTGGCTCTCTCTCTCTCTCTCTCTCTCTCTCTCCCCCATTTAGCTGAGCATGCTGTGTGAGCTGCAGTTTCCGTGTTACAGTGGGGCTGCCAGTCCTCGGAACTACATGTCCCACAATCCTCTTCTCTGCTCCTTTTTCTATTCTGTTTCTTCCCTGGGTATATGAAGGCAGGGGAGGATACATAGTGGGCAGCTGTGCTGGCAAGCGCTGCTCACTAGTACAGCAGCGTGCGCAAGAGGGAGAGGGAGGGGGGAGAGGGAGGGGGGAAAGAAGAGCCCACAGCTGCATTGGCATCACTAGGGTTGGGGTCACCCCCCCTTCCACCAACTATAGTCGCCCCTCAGTACAGACCCCCCTCCACTAAGTATAGACCCCCTCCATCAGTGCAGAACCCGCACTAAGTATAAACCCCTCCCTCAGTACAGACCTTACTCAGTGCAGACCCCCCAGGAAAACCCCCCTCCATTAGTACAGACCCCCCCAAGACAGACCCCACCCTCCATTAGTACAGACCCCCCCAGGACAGACCCCCCTCCGTTAGTAACGACCCCCAGGACAGACCCCCCTCCATTAATACAGACCCCCAGGACAGACCCCCCTCCATTAGTATAGACCCCCCAAGATAGACCACCCTCCATTAGTACAGACCCCCCAGGACAGAGCCCCCCTCCATTACTACAGACCCCCCAGGACAGACCCCCCTCCAATAGTACAGACGCCCCCAGGACAGAGCCTCCCCTCCATTAGTACAGACCCCCCAGGACAGAGTCCCCTGCATTAGTAAAGACCCCCCAGGACAGACCCCCCTCCATTAGTACAGACCCCCAGGACAGACCCCCCTCCAATAGTACAGACTCCCCCAGGACAGAGCCCCCCCTCCATTAGTACAGACCCCCCAGGACAGAGCCCCCTCCATTAGTACAGACCCCCCAGGACAGAGCCCCCCTCCATTACTACAGACCCCCCAGGACAGAGCCCCCCTCCATTACTACAGACCCCCCAGGACAGAGCCCCCCTCCATTACTACAAACCCCCCAGGACAAACCCCCTCCAATAGTACAGACCCCCCCAGGACAGAGCCCCCCCCTCCATTACTACAGACCCCCCAGGACAGAGCCCCCTCCATTACTACAGACCCCCAGGACAGACCCCCTCCATTACTACAGACCCCCCTCCAATAGTACAGACCCCCCCAGGACAGAGCCCCCCCTCCATTACTACAGACCCCCCAGGACAGACCCCCCTCCATTACTACAGACCCCCCAGGACAGAGCCCCCCTCCATTACTACAGACCCCCCAGGACAGAGCCCCCCTCCATTACTACAGACCCCCCAGGACAGAGCCCCCCTCCATTACTACAGACCCCCAGGACAGAGCCCCCCTCCATTACTACAGACCCCCAGGACCCCCCTCCATTACTACAGACCCCCAGGACAGACCCCCCTCCATTACTACAGACCCCCCAGGACAGACCCCCCTCCATTACTACAGACCCCCCAGGACAGAGCCCCCCTCCATTACTACAGACCCCCCAGGGCAGGACCCCCCCCCTCCATTAGTACAGACCCCCCCAGGACAAAGCCCCCCCTCCATTACTACAGACCCCCCAGGACAGACCCCCCTCCATTACTACAGACCCCCCAGGACAGAGCCCCCCTCCATTACTACAGACCCCCCAGGACAGACCCCCCTCCATTACTACAGACCCCCCAGGACAGAGCCCCCCTCCATTACTACAGACCCCCCAGAACAGAACCCCCCTCCATTACTACAGACCCCCCAGGACAGACCCCCCTCCATTACTACAGACCCCCCAGGACAGACCTCCCTCCATTACTACAGACCCCCCAGGACAGAGCCCCCCTCCATTACTACAGACCCCCCAGGACAGAGCCCCCCTCCATTACTACAGAGCCCCCCTCCATTACTACAGACCCCCAGGACAGAGCCCCCTCCATTACTACAGACCCCCCTCTATTACTACAGACCCCCCTCAATTACTACAGACCCCCCCAGGGCAGGACCCCCCTCCATTACTACAGACCCCCTAGGACAGAGCCCCCCTCCATTACTACAGACCCCCCAGGGCAGGACCCCCCTCCATTAGTACAGACCCCCCCAGGACAGACCCCCCTCCATTACTACAAACCCCCCAGGGCAGGACCCCCCTCCATTAGTACAGACCCCCCCAGGACAGAGCCCCCTCCGTTACTACAGACCCCCCAGGATAGAGCCCCCCTCCATTACTACAGACCCCCCAGGCTAGAGCCCCCCTCCATTACAACAGACCCCCCAGGACAGAGCCCCCTCCATTACTACAGACCCCCCAGGATAGAGCCCCCCTCCATTACTACAGACCCCCCAGGATAGAGCCCCCCTCCATTACTACAGACCCCCCAGGGCAGGACCCCCCTCCATTAGTACAGACCCCCCCAGGACAGAGCCCCCCCTCCATTACTACAGACCCCCCAGGACAGAGCCCCCTCCATTACTACAGACCCCCCAGGACAGAGCCCCCTCCATTACTACAGACCCCCCAGGGCAGGACCCCCCTCCATTAGTACAGACCCCCCCCAGGACAGAGCCCCCCTCCATTACTACAGACCCCCCAGGACAGAGCTCCCCTCTATTAGTAATGACCCCACAGGGCAGGACCCCTCCTCCATTAGGGTACAGTACATAAAAACACCCGGGTGGCAGCTGGAGAGGAGAGTGTGCAGCCGCGCCGCCCAGGTGGAGAACAGAAGAGTACACAGCAGGATTGAGAGACACAGAGAGGAGGAGGAGAATGTGTCAGCACGGACCGCTCCGCTCCCCCTCCCCCCCCACGCGCGACATCACTCATTGCACGGCTGGTCTCTCTCCACACAGAGACCAGCCGCTCTGCCTCCCTTCTCATCTTCGGCTGGCTGAAGGAGGGAGGGGCTTGAGCACTGAATAGAGCGGCGCCTTTCTTCTTAGAACACCAGCGGAGAGGCGCCGCAGGACACAAACAAGAGGAGGAGGAGGGAAGGGAGCACTCTGGCGCTACAGCGCCCCCACCTCTCTGGCGCTGGGGTGCACTGCACCCCGTGCACCCCGTCTGGGATCGGCCCTGCTCAGGATTAAGTAACGCACAGAGATCAGGATTAAGTAACACAGAGCAGAGGGGTCAGGATTAGGGATGGGCTTTATGTTTGGGTCGAACGTGAGTTTGACTCGAACATTGGCTGTTCGCCTGAGCCGAATAGCAAACAATTTGGGGTGTTCGCGGCTAATTCGAAAGTCGCGGAACACCCTTTAAAAGTCTATGGGAGAAATCAAAAGTGCTAATTTTAAAGGCTTATATGCAAGTTATTGTCATAAAAAGTGTTTGGGGACCCGGGTCCTGCCCCAGGGAACATGTATCAATGCAAAAAAAGTTTTAAAAACGGCCGTTTTTTTGGGAGCAGTGATTTTAATAATGCTTAAAGTGAAACAATAAAAGTTTAATATTCCTTTAAATATCGTACCTGGGGGTGTCTATAGTATGCCTGTAAAGTGGTGCGGGTTTCCCATGTTTAGAACAGTCTGACAGCAAAATGACATTTCTAAAGAAAAAAAGACATTTAAAAGTACTATCGCTAGCGCTGGCTATAATGAATTGTCGGTCCGACAATACACATAAAAGTTCATTGATAAAAACGGCATGGAATTTCCCCACAGGGGAACCCCGAACCAAAATTAAGAAAAAAATGAGGTGGGGTCCCCCTAAATTCCATACCAGGCCCTTCAGGTCTGGTATGGATATTAAGGGGAACCCCGTGCCAAAATTTAAAAAAATGGCATGGGGTCCCCCCAAAAATCCATACCAGACCCTTATCCGAGCACGCAACCTGGCAGGCCGCAGGAAAGGAGGGGGGACGAGAGAGCGCCCCCCCTCCTGAACCATACCAGGCCACATGTCCTCACCATTGGGAGGGTGCTTTGGGGTAGCGGCCCCCCAAAGCACCTTGTCTCCATGTTGATGGGGAGAAGGACCTTGTCCCCACAACCCTTGCCTGGTGGTTGTGAGGGTCTGTGGGCAGGGGGCTTATCAGAATCTGGAAGCCCCCTTTAACAAGGGGACCCCCAGATCCCGCCCCCGTGTGAATTGGTAATGTATACCATTTCACAAAAAAAGTGTCAAAAAGGTTAAAAAGAGAGACGGTTTTTGACAAGTCCTTTATTAATTTCTTCTTCTTTCCCCGTTTCTTCTTCCATCTTCTTTTTTCTGGTCTTCGTGGGTGTAAACCCTTCCATATACCCAGTGAAGTGACTGGCCTCAGGTGATACACAGAGATTAAACAAATCCTCCTACATAAGTTGCACCTGTTTATCTGCATTTGTCTTTTCTCTATATCTGTTAAAAGTCCAGAATTTATAAAGGATGAGCTTGCAGAAAAAAGGGGGTGGAGAGCTGTGACACTGTGCAGAACTCAGTGAGAAGAGCTCTGAGAGCTGATTGGAGGGCAGGGACCCCCCCTTTATACAGCACACAGAGCTGAGGCTGTCAATCAGCTGGAGCTCCCTCTACTTTCACTATGTTTCTCTTGGTTTCAGGAAAACTTGTCAGAAGTGACTCATGTTGATAGCAGAGGAAGGAGGGAGCAGACAGAAAAGACACTTATGCCACGTACACACGGTCGGACTTTTCGACCGTACTGGTCCGACGGACGCCGACGGACCAAATCCGGCGGACAATCCGATTGTGTGTGGGCTCCACCGGACCTTTAGCAGACTTTTCCAGTCGCAAATCTGACAGACTTTAGATTTGGAACTTGCTTCAAATCTTTACGTCGTAACTCCGCCGGACCCAGAAATCCTCCCATCTGTATGCTAGTCCGATGGGCAAAAACCGACGCTAGGGCAGCTATTGGCTACTGGCTGTCAACTT
Source organism: Lithobates clamitans (assembly GCA_037952925.1). Classification (NCBI taxonomy): domain Eukaryota; kingdom Metazoa; phylum Chordata; class Amphibia; order Anura; family Ranidae; genus Lithobates; species Lithobates clamitans. Next base: position 106,478 of record JBBGZY010002510.1, on the reverse strand, counting down.
CCTTATTTTAGTCCGGTGTACGATATCACGTACGAATCCATCGGACTTTTGTGTGATCGTATGTAGTTAGGTCCGTTCATTAGAAAGTCTGCCGCAAGTCCGCCAAAAGTCCGTCGAAAGTCTGTCGGACGGGCTGTCGGACTTTTGTAGCTGAAAAGTCTGACCGTGTGTACGCGGCATTAGTGCTCTAACTACTTCCCAACTGTGCTATGGCCAAAAGACGGCTACAGTGTGGTTGTCCAGTTCTGGGATGGCGTCCTCCCAGAACCACACCCCCCATGCGCCCCCCAGGTGCGTGCATCCAGCGCACTCTGTAATCGCTGTGTCCTTCAGACACAGCTGATCACAGATTGTGGTAAAGGGCCAATCACTGTGCCCTTTACCATGTGATCAGCTGTGTCCAATCAGCTATCCTTTTCACTGTGCTATCAGCAGGGCCACCATTAGAAATCATGGGGCCCAGTACAGACTGCGGCTAATCCCCAGTTTTACTGCCCCTTGGCCACCAACCTTAAATCTGAAACACAGCTGGAGAAGGCTACTCACATGCCATGACTGTGACAATTTTGCATTGCAGTCATTGAAAATTTGACACAGCACATTGAGTTGACTATCATACTTGGCCATTCAAGTCAATGGGGCTATGCCACAACTCTGAGCCAAACACTTTGCTTGTGGTTGCAGTGCATTAGCACCATTATACACTGCCACTTGGCTTGAGAAACAGGCATTCAAGGGACAACAGGGTCATCCCCTGAAGACCTGACAGCAGCTGCACTCTGAGAAGCAATACACTGTGGATCACTTTTCAGAGCTTTGGATAATGTGAACCCGGCCTAATAACAAAAGAATGAACACCGCTCCTGGTTGGTTCATACCAATCTACCAATCACATTCACTGGGTGCTGGCTCAGTTCATAAGAAAATAGAAAATCCAGACATCTGCACTCCAGTAGCCACCTTTAAAATGTAAATATAGGCAAGACTTTTCTTTTCTTTTTTGAATGGAGCAAGGGAGGGTTGTCACCCTGTCATGTTTTTTTTTACCATCTGCATCCTATTGTGGAGATTTTCCTTCACTTCCTTCTAGGGTTGCCACCTGTCCAGGATTCACCCGGACACTTCGGGTTTGGAATCATGTGTCTGCCTGAAACATTAGACACATTATTTAGACTAGACTTTGGCTTCCCAGCAGGGTTGCTGGCTGCAGTTGTCTAAGCTGAGAGTGTGTGTTATGCCGCGTACACACGATTGGAAATTCAGCCAGCAAAAGACCAATGAGAGCTTTTGGTCGGAAAATGCGACTGTGTGTATGGTCCATCGGACTTTTGCTGGCCAAATTCCAGCCAGCAAATGATTGAGAGCATGTTCTCAATTTTTTGGTCGGAAAAAGTTCCTATCCGAAAATGCGATCGTCTGTAGCAATTCCGACGTGCAGAATTCCTACATTTGCTCGGAAACAATTCAACGCATGCTCGGAAGCATTGAACTTCATTTTCTCAGCTCGTCGTAGTGTTGTACGTCACCACGTTCTTGACGGTCAAAAGTTCAGCGAACTCTTGTGTGACCGTGTGTATGCAAGGCAAGCTTGAGCGGAATCCTGTCGGAAAATCCATCATATCTTTTTCCGACCAAAATCCAGATCGTGTGTACGTGGCATTACACTCTTTCCCACTGCCCAAAGCCAGCACTATCAACCCCCCCAAACACACACAAAGACAGGAGAGGAGAGAGGGCTCGATCTGTACCTCTTCCCCCCACCCCCACCCCTCTGTGTCTTCCCACACTCTAATCGCCGGCGCTGTGCCTCAGAAAAGGAAAGTTGAAGTCCAGCAGCCTCAGATACATCTGGATGAGAGGTGCTGGCTGTCAAGGGGTGAGTGAGCTCACCATCCATCCCTGTCTGTGACTGAAGCCTCCCCCTTCTCTCTCCTGCCTCTGAGTAAGTACATCAAAGCTAATCAGAGTTCTCAGAGCACCCCTTACATCAGAGTCTCCCTTTACCAGGGCCGATCCTGGGCGGGGTGCAGTGCACCCGGGCGCCACAGAGGTGGGGGTGCTTAAGCGCCAGAGTGCTCCCCTCCCTCCTTCTCTCCTTGTCCATAGGAGGCTCTTTCCGCCAGTCACCGCCGCCGCCGCTGTGTTTCTTGCCGAAGCCCATCCTCCCTCCCTCCTCCTGTCAGAGGAGGAGAGCGGAAACAGCTGGAGATCGGAGCGGCTGTGTCCCTGTGTATAGAGAGACCAGCCGCGCAGTGATGTCACTGGGGGGGCGGTCCATGCCCGACGTGTTCCAGTTCTCCTCCTCCTGTGTGAAACTCCTGCCTGCTGCCCAAGCCTGACACCCTCTGTTCTCCACCCGGGCGGCACGGCTGCACACTGTCCTCTCCTCTCCAGCTGCTGCCCAGGTGTTCTTTAATTAGCTCAATGGAGGGGTGGGGGTGGTTTGTCAGGGGTCTATACTAATGGAGGGGGGTTGTCCTTGGGGGTCTATACTAATGGAGAGGGGTTTGTCCTGGAGAGGTCTATACTAATTGAGGTGGGGTTGTCATGGAGGGTTTATACTAATGGAGGGGGGTTGTTCTGGGGGGTCTATACTAATGGAGGGGGGGGTTGTCCTGGGGGGTCTATACTAATGGAGGGGGGTTTGTCCTGGAGAGGTCTATACTAATTGAGGTGGGGTTGTCATGGAGGGTTTATACTAATGGAGGGGGGTTGTTCTGGGGGATCTATACTAATGGAGGGGGGGTTTGTCCTGGGGGGGTCTATACTAATGGGGGGGGGTTTGTCCTGGGGGTCTATACTTATGGAGGGGGGGTTGTCCTGGGGGGTCTATACTAATGGAGGTGGGGTTTGTCCTGGAGGGGTCTATTCTAATGGGGGGGTGTCCTGGGGGGGTCTATACTAATGGAGGAGGGGTTTGTCCTGAAGGGCTCTATACTAATGGAGGCAGGGTTTGTCCTGGGGGTCTATACTAATGGAGGGGAGGTTTGTTCTGAGGATCTACACTAATGTAGGGGGTTGGTTTGTTCTGGGGGGGTCTGTACTAATGAAGGGGGGTGGTTTGTTCTGGGGGGGTCTGTACTAATGTAGGGGGGATGGTTTTGTCCGTGGGATCTGTACTAATGGAGGGGGGTGGTTTGTTCTGGGGGGTCTGTACTAATGGAGGGGGGTGGTTTGTCCTGGGGGGTCTGTACTAATGGAGGCGGGGTGGTTTGTTCTGGGCGTCTGTACTAATGGAGGGGGGTGGTTTGTTCTGGGGGGGTCTGTACTAACGGAAGGGGGTGTTTTTTTCTGGGGGGTCTGTACTAATGGAGGGGGGGTGGTTTGTTCTGGGTGGTCTGTACTAGGGTTGTCCCGATACCACTTTTTTAAGACTGAGTACAAGTATTCACCGATATCGTTTGCCAATACTTTTTTTTAATGTCACGTGACAGTGTTTTTTTGGGGGGATTTTTTTACATTTTTTATGTTTTTTTACAATGCTTTCTTTTTTTTTTCTTTTTTTTTAGGGAGGGGGTGGATGGTGTCTGTTTGTTTTTTTTATTTAAATTTTTATTATTTTTTAAAATATTTTTTTTTATTATTTATTGCAATACTTTTTTTATCAGCCCTGTTGGGGGGCTTTGTGTGATATCATGGGTAATAGACCCCTGAAATCTCCCCCTTGAGACAGAGAAAGAGGCCGAGGATAGAGATTCCCCAGTTCCTTTCTCTGCAGCCTCAGCTGCACTGAAAATGAAGACAGCGGCTCCTCTCCATTCATAAACTGACTGAGACATCGTAATCACAGGAGATTACAATGTTTCAGTTATGTGAATGGACAGAGTCAGTGATCATACATCAAAGAAAGGAGGCTGACATGGAGAGGGACAGCAGAATGGAGGGGGACATGGTGGAAAACTGGAGGGGGACAGCAGCAGCATGGAGGAGACAGCAGCAGAACGGAGGGGGACAGCAGCAGAATGGCGGGGGGCACGGAGGAAGTTAGGAGGGGGACAACAGAGCGGAGGGGGACAGCAGCAGTACTCGGGCAAATGCTTGGTATCGGTGCCGATACCGATACTAGTATCGGTATCGGGACAACCCTAGTCTGTGGTTTGTCGAGGGGGGTGGTTTGTTCAGGGGGGTCTGTACTAATGGAGGGGGGTGGTTTGTCCTGGGGGGGTCTGTACTAATGGAGGGGGTGGTTTGTCCCGGGGGGTCTGTACTAATGGAGGGGGTGGTTTGTCCCGGGGTGGTCTGTACTAATGGTGGGGGGTGGTTTGTCCTGGGGGGTCTGTACTAATGGAGGGGGGGTGGCTTGACCTGGGGGGTCTGTACTTTTGGAGGGGGGGTGGTTTGTCCTGGGGGTCTATACTAATGGAGGGGGTGGTTTGTCCCGGGGGGGTTTGTACTAATGGAGGGGGGTGGTTTGTCTCAGGGGGGTCTGTACTCATAGAGGGGGGTGGTTTGTTCTGGGGGTCTTTACTAATTGAGGGGGGTGGTTTGTTTTGGGGGGGTCTGTACTAATGGAGGGGGGTGGTTCTGTACTAATGGAGGGGGGTGGTTTGTCCTTAAGGGAGGTCTGTACTAATGGAGGGGGGTGGTTTGATCAGGGGGGTCTGTACTAATGGAGGGGGTGGTTCTCTACTAATGTGGGGGGGGTGGTTTGTTCTGGGGGGGTCTGTACTAATGGAGGGGGGTGGTTTGTTTTGGGGGTCTGTACTAATAGAGGGGTTTTTTGTCCTAAAGGGGGTCTATACTGATAGAGGGGGGTGTTTTGTCCTGGGGGTCTATACTGATGGGGGGTTTATACTTAGTGGGGGGTCTGCACTGACAGAGGGGGGTCTATACTTAGTGGAGGGTGGTCTGTACTGACTATAATTGGTGGAGGGGGGATGATACCATGTTTTATTGCACCGGGTGACCCCCCTCTCCCTCTCCCTCTCCTCTTCGTGCTTGCTGCTGTACTAGTGAGCGGTGCACTATGTTTCTTCCCCCGCCTTCATATTGGCCAGGGAAGGAAAAAAAAGGAGCAAAGAAGAGGATTGTGGGACATGTAGTCCTGAGGACTGGCAGCCCCACTGTAACATGGAAACGGCAGCCCACACAGCATGCTCAGCTGAATGGGAGAGAGAGAGAGCCAGGAGCCTGGGAAAGCTTTCAGGGAAGTACACCCAGGACTCCAGAGGGAGAGGACAGTGCTGAGGGAACACCAGAGAGAGAACCCCGCTACCCTGCACTACCAGAGGGAAAGCCACACAGCCTAGCGCCATCCCTGGCACAGAAGGGAATGGATTAATTGCCAGAATACAGATCTGGGTGCTACCCAGTGGAGTCGCCACGGGCAATTCAGAGTAAGCAGACTCCTGATCAGAGGAACTGTTGTTGCTGTATCGCTGGGTCAGGTGAGATGGCAGATCGGCCATTATCTACTAACGTCCATAGGAACTGCAGTCTCTGACCATCTCTTGTATCATGTCTGCAGTCTCTGACCATCTCTTGTATCATGTCTGCAGTCTCTGACCATCTCTTGTATCATGTCTGCAGTCTCTGACCATCTCTTGTATTATGCCTGCAGTCTCTGACCATCTCCTGTATTATGTCTGCAGTCTCTGACCATCTCTTGTATTATGCCTGCAGTCTCTGACCATCTCCTGTATTATGTCTGCAGTCTCTGACCATCTCTTGTATCAAGTCTGCAGTCTCTGACTGTCTCCTGTACTATGTCTGCAGTCTCTGACCATCTCCTGTACTATGTCTGGGGGCTCTTTCTAACAGACTCTCTAACAGAAGCCCTCTCTGTCTGCATCAGAGAGACTCCCTTCCAGGTCTCATTAGTGTACACTCTTCCTGTATTTTCTTTATTGTTAAGAGATCATGGGAGGATCCCAGGGTAACAAAGACTTCTTGGGGGAGCATCTCTGTGTTTGAGTCATTGCAATAGTAACATTTGTAAAGGGGAGAAGTTGGTGACCATGCCCACGTGGGGGTGCCAGAAATATTTCTGCACCCAGGCGTCTGTGACCCTAGCATCGGCCCTGGCTGAAACATACAACACTGCCTATCCACCAGCTGAATCCATTACCTGCAATTCTCCACAGCTGTTATATATAAAAAAAATCAAGAACAATAGGGTATAAATAAATGCAATGAAAGGGGTTGTAAAGGCAGAAGGTTTTTTTATGTTAAAGCATTCTGTGTATTAGGATAAAAAGCCTTCGGTGTGCATCAGCCCCCCTATTACTTACCTGAGCTCCATCTAAATCCAGCGATGTTGCACGAGAGACTTGGCTGTCCGAGACTCCTCTCCTCATTGGCTGGGACAGTAGTGCGGTGCTATTGGCTCCCGCTGCTGTCAATTAAAGTCAGTGAACCATTGAGGAGAGAAAGGGGGCAGGACCGCAGCTCTGTGTCTGAATGGACACACAGAGCTGTGACTTGGCTTGGGTGCCCCTGTAGCATGGTCCTTGCTGTGGGGGCACTCAACAGGGGGGAGGGGGGACCTAAGAAGAGGAGGATTTGGGCTGCTCTGTGCAAAACCATTACACAGAGCAGGAAGTATGTACATAACATGTTTGTTATTTTTAATGGAAAAAAAAAAGAGAGACTTTATTATCACTTTAAATGATTATAGATTTTGGGAATCAAAGATTGCACATGTAAACACACAGACTGTCAAAAAACTGCTATATAGAACAACAAAAAAATAGTTAACCACTTGCCGCCCACCGGACCAGTCACATGGAAACAAGGAAGTGCTGTTTATTGGCTCTCCTCAGCTCAGACTGACAGAGGTTGTGGTGAGGAGAGCTGATCAGCGGCATCTCCTCGCAGGGGAGACCTGTACAGGTAATCAAGGCACTGATCGTTAGTGCTCTGATTATAGTACAGCCCCAGCAGTGCCCATTAGTGACACCAATCAGTGCCCATGACAGTCCGTGCTGCCCATCAGTGCTCTTCTTATGCATCCTGCCTATCAGTGTCGCCTATCAGTGCTACCTTTCAGTGACCATCAGTGTGGCATATTAGTGCCTCCTCATCAGTGACACCTAATCAGTGCCCTTTAGTGCCACCTCATCAGCGTACATCAGTGAAGGAGTAAAATTACTTATTTACAAAATTTACTGACAAACTAAGAAACCCCTTTTTATTTTTTCAAAATTTTGTGTCTTTAGTTTTTTTTTAGCAAAAAATAAAAAACCCAGCAATGATTAAATGCCACCAAAGAAAGCTCTATTTGTGTGAAAGAAAAATGATAAAAATGTCATATGGGTATAGTTTTGCATGACCGCTCAATTGTCATTCAAAGTGTGACAGCGTTGCAAGCTGAAAATTGTCCAGGGCAGGAAGGGGTTAAAAGTGCCCTGTAGGCAAGTGGTTAAAGAGGAACTGCAGTCTCCTTGCATAATTTGTAATAAAAACATCTTTGCCATTCTGAAGCTTCCCTCCAACCGCTTTGCAAATTTTTTTATATATACTGTGATTTTGTACTTGCCAAATATGCTGCAGAAATCTCCCTCCTCTGAGTCTGGCTGCAGCCATTTTAACTGTGGGCAGCTGAAGCTGCTGCCTGTTCACTTCTTGGATTTTAACAGACACACAGAGGCACACCTCCAGCTGTGCAGCCCTGCAGCTCTCATTGGCCCTCTTATGACTCACCCCCTCCCTTCCTGGCAAACTCTCACAAGAGAGAGAGCTGTGCATGATGTCATAAGCCTAGGCTAATGGCCAGACAAGAAAGAGGAAGTGGGCTGTATAAGGGATTTAAGAAAAAAAAGTTTTGCTATCCAAAGTTAAAACAACAACAAGGGCAGAAGATTTAATAAATGGAAAGTTGAAAAAATGACTGAAGGTCCGCTTTAAGTAATTTTACCCTTGACTTTTACTACGTCCTATGTTTACCAGCTGAAAGAAGAACATCATATGCACGATTGGCAAAGAACCTTATGCCGCGTACACACGAGCGGACTTTCCGGCATACTTGGTCCGACGTTCTTCCCGCCGGACTTTCACTCCGGTGTTTTTGAATGGACGGACTTACCTACACATGACCGGACTTTCTGGCAGGCTAGGTCCGCCTGTCTTTCCGACGGACTTTCGCCGGAGTTACGGCAGACTTTCAGAATGAACGTACTTGCCCACACACGGACAAGTCCGTTCATTCAGCATAAGGGGGTGTGGGACCACGCCCCCTTATGCCATCACAGTCCCAGCATGCCCAGGGACTGTGACGGCATAAGGGGGCGGGGTCTCCGCCTATATAAGTCACATCGGAGCTCTCAGAGACCATTCCAGCCGGAGAGAGCGTCGTGTCAACATGGGAAGTAGAGAAGAAGCCCAGAAGACAGAGGCCAGAAGTCCGGACCTCCGCTGGCAAGAGAGTGGCATGAAGATAGCGGAGGAGCTGGCCGAAGAACTGGAACACCTGTAGAAGAGGACAGAGAGAGCGGAGAAGGACAGACCAGACGCCGGGAGAAGAGGAACCGGAGGGACCCCCGAAGCTGGAAGAAGACCCCGGAGCTGTCTAATAAATTACTTCAAAAACCTATGTAGTGTGTTTTATTATTGACACTTTTTCCCTAGGTGAATGGGTAGGGGTACCATGTACCCTATACTCATTCACATAGGGTGGGGGGCCGGGATCTAGGGGCCCTCTTATTATAGGGGGCTCCCAGATTCCGATAAGCCCCCCGCCCACAGACCCCGACAACCAACGGCCAGGGTTGTTGGGAAGAGGCCCTTGTCCTCATCAACATGGGGACAAGGTGCTTTGGGGTGGGGGGCCCCGCAGGGCGCCCCCCCTCCCCCAAAGCCCCCACAACCCCATGTTGAGGGCATGCGGCTTGGTGCGGTTCAGGAGGGGGGGGCGCTCGCTCATCCCCACCCCCTTTTCTGACCGGCCGGGCTGCGTGCTCAGTTCCCCTTAAGATCCATACCAGACCTAAGGGCCTGGGATGCCCCGCACTCGCCGCAATAGGAAATTTTTTTTTCCTATTGCAGCGAGCACGAGATGCAATACTCTGCCCTTGCGTCGTATCTGGTCCGTCGGACCAGCATACAGACGCATACAGGCGAACGGGCTTTCCATCAGGAACTGAGTCCGGCGGACTAAGATTTCAAGCATGCTTTAAATCTAGGTACGGCGGACTTTTGGGGAAAAAAAGTCCGCCGGAGCCTACACACGGTCGGATTGTCCGCCGGACCAAGTATGCCGGAAAGTCCGCTCGTGTGTACGCGGCATTAGAGAGGAAGTAAACCCTGAGGAGTTTTACTTCCTTTTTTGTTCCCTGCACAGTAAATGCATAATGTGCTAGAAAATAGAAGATAGGAGGGTAGAAGTGGCGCGGTTCTGGTGTGGGTTATTTAACCCCTAGCTTATAAAGAGTGAATGCCTGATGTAATAACTGTGCAGGTATTAAAAATAAGCCAAATAAATGTGCAAATGTACAAATAATCTGAGTGATTGTGACAGCAACCTATAGTGTAATACTACTAGAATGCAAATTGGTGAACAATCCAACCTGTAATAAATATATATTCCTCCTGTGCAAACTAAAAACAACTGACTGCTGTGATAATAAATCATGTATGACAACAAGCAGAAATCACTTATGATATCCTCTAGTAATAAATGTGCTGGTCCGCTAGAAAGTTCATATTTCATAAAAAATGTAGTAAAAATGAAAATAATAAAGTGACAGGTGCTCTTCAAAAAACTCTATTCTGTGCTTCTTAAAATGTGCCCCATAAGAAATGCACTCACCGGAATCATTCACCCCACAAGGAGGTATTACACCTTCACAGTCTTTGCCACTGTGTAGCACACAGGAAAACCCATTTGGTCCTATTTCAGCTGTTTGCTTTCGTGTTTGCGGTGTTATGCCGCGTACATACGAGCGGTTTTGCCGTCGCAATAAATGCTGAAGGTTTCTCCGATGGAATTCCGCTCAAGCGGTCTTGCCTACACATGGTCATACCAAAGTCTGACCGTCAAGAACGCGGTGACGTACAACACTTACGACGGGACTAGAAAAAGGAAGTGCAATAGCCAGTAGCCAATAGCTTCCGTCTCATACTTGCTTCAGAGCATGCGTCGTTTTTGGTACATCGGAACAGCATACAGACAAGCGGGTTTCCCGATAGGAATTAGCTTCGTCGGAAAATTTTAGAACATGTTCTTTATCTAAGTCCGTCTGAATTTTCGACTGAAAAAGTCAGATGGGGCATACACATGGCCAGAATATACGATGAAAAGCTCCCATCGGACTTTTTTTTGGGGAAAAAAAGTCCGCCGGAGCCTACACACGGTCGGATTGTCCGCCGGACCAAGTATGCCGGAAAGTCCACTCGTGTGTACGTGGCATTAGAGAGGAAGTAAACCCTGAGGAGTTTTACTTCCTTTTTTGTTCCCTGCACAGTAAATGCATAATGTGCTAGAAAATAGAAGATAGGAGGGTAGAAGTGGCGCGGTTCTGGTGTGGGTTATTTAACCCCTGGCTTATAAAGAGTGAATGCCTGATGTAATAACTGTGCAGGTATTAAAAATAAGCCAAATAAATGTGCAAATGTACAAATAATCTGAGTGATTGTGACAGCAACCTATAGTGTAATACTACTAGAATGCAAATTGGTGAACAATCCAACCTGTAATAAATATATATTCCTCCTGTGCAAACTAAAAACAACTGACTGCTGTGATAATAAATCATGTATGACAACAAGCAGAAATCACTTATGATATCCTCTAGTAATAAATGTGCTGGTCCGCTAGAAAGTTCATATTTCATAAAAAATGTAGTAAAAATGAAAATAATAAAGTGACAGGTGCTCTTCAAAAAACTCTATTCTGTGCTTCTTAAAATGTGCCCCATAAGAAATGCACTCACCGGAATCATTCACCCCACAAGGAGGTATTACACCTTCACAGTCTTTGCCACTGTGTAGCACACAGGAAAACCCATTTGGTCCTATTTCAGCTGTTTGCTTTCGTGTTTGCGGTGTTATGCCGCGTACACACGAGCGGTTTTGCCGTCGCAATAAATACTGAAGGTTTCTCCAATGGAATTCCGCTCAAGCGGTCTTGCCTACACACGGTCATACCAAAGTCTGACCGTCAAGAACGCGGTGACGTACAACACTTACGACGGGACTAGAAAAAGGAAGTGCAATAGCCAGTAGCCAATAGCTTCCGTCTCATACTTGCTTCAGAGCATGCGTCGTTTTTGGTACATAGGAACAGCATACAGACAAGCGGGTTTCCCGATAGGAATTAGCTTCGTCTGAAAATTTTAGAACATGTTCTTTATCTAAGTCCAAGGATAAATAATAGGTTGCGCTAATCTTGATAAAACGTAATAAATAATTAACAGTGAAGAAAAATTCATATGTTCATCATAAAATCAATATGCAAGACTTAACAATAAAGGGGGAAAAAGTCCATAGGGTAAACCATCAGTGAAGGGTTGTGAAAAAGTCCATAAAAATAAAACATCAATTCGGTGTTATAAAGATTCAAATTGAGTGTAATTCAAATCACCAACAATAAACATATAAAGTCCAAGTGATGAAGATAAAAATCTGTGATGACAAAGGGGGGTCCACCACCAGGTATGGAAGGGGTTACTCCTTACCAAAAGGCCATGATCCCCCACCACAGAGGATCACAGCAAGCAGGAATCTTTAAAGTTAAATGGAAACTGTCAGCGATGTCCACCAGAGGTCGTCTCATCAGCAACAACTCCAACAACCCAGGGCATCGGTACCAAAAAATAAGAGGGGCTCACATAGTGTAAAACCACTTACATTTGTTAAAATAAGATAAAAGTACAGATGTACACTTACAAATTGTCAATGGAACAACAGCCTTAAGTCCGGCTCCGTGGCCACCGGAGCACGGACAAACCCGTCCTACTGGAAAGCAGCTCGCTAGGGCGGAGCCAGACGACGCGCTGACGTCACCCCCAAGCGAGCTGCTTTCCAGTAGGACGGGTTTGTCCGTGCTCCGGTGGCCACAGGGCCGGACTTAAGGCTGTTGTTCCATTGACAATTTGTAAGTGTACATCTGTACTTTTATCTTATTTTAACAAATGTAAGTGGTTTTACACTATGTGAGCCCCTCTTATTTTTTGGTACCGATGCCCTGGGTTGTTGGAGTTGTTGCTGATGAGACGACCTCTGGTGGACATCGCTGACAGTTTCCATTTAACTTTAAAGATTCCTGCTTGCTGTGATCCTCTGTGGTGGGGGATCATGGCCTTTTGGTAAGAAGTAACCCCTTCCATACCTGGTGGTGGACCCCCCTTTGTCATCACAGATTTTTATCTTCATCACTTGGACTTTATATGTTTATTGTTGGTGATTTGAATTACACTCAATTTGAATCTTTATAACACCGAATTGATGTTTTATTTTTATGGACTTTTTCACAACCCTTCACTGATGGTTTACCCTATGGACTTTTTCCCCCTTTATTGTTAAGTCTTGCATATTGATTTTATGATCAACATATGAATTTTTCTTCACTGTTAATTATTTATTACGTTTTATCAAGATTAGCGCAACCTATTATTTATCCTTATGCTTATTTACAATTGATGTTTTTGTGAGGTTTGCTGCTTTTCACAGTTTATATTTTTTTGCACCTGGTTTTAAGCGCAGTTTTTTCACCATTTTCTAAATTTCTTTATCTAAGTCCGTCTGAATTTTCGACTGAAAAAGTCAGATGGGGCATACACATGGCCAGAATATACGATGAAAAGCTCCCATCTGACTTTTTCCGACGGACATTCAGCTCGTGTGTTTGCGGCATAAGGCATAAAATTGTCTCCTGGCAGCTGGCCCTTTATTGCTGAATTTGAATTGGCAATCATCAGCATCTTGGGAAATTGGGAAAGGATAGGGCAGGACTGGGATGTGCTGTGTGAAAGCACAAAAACAAAGGTCCTAAAATGTCAGCAAAAATGTTCTGCGTAATGCTTGAATCAATAAAGATTGATTGAAGAAGGAATTTACAGTAGCAATTCCGAAACATGTTGGGAGATTCAGGAAACCTATATGGACTGACCACAGCTTGAGTTTGGCAGCGTATAGGGGATACCTGATCTTCATGGATATTTATTGATTCAAGCATTACGCAGAACATTTTGTCAACATTTTAGGGCCTTTGTTCTTGTGCTTTCATACAGCACATCCCAGTCCTGCCCTAACCTTTCCCAATTTCCCAAGATGCTGATGCCAATTCAAATTCAGCAATAAAGGGCCAGCTGCCAGAAGACAATTTTATGCCTTACACCTCAAACACGGAAGCAAACAGCTGAAATAGGGCCAAAGGGGTTTTCCTGTGAGCTACACAGTGGCAAATACTGTAATGTACTGTACTGTAATACCTCCTCGTGGGGTGAATGATTGCGGTGAGTGCATTTCTTATGGGGCACCTTTTAAGAAGCACCGAATAGAGTTTTTTGAAGAGCACCTGTCACTTTATTTTTAATTTTACTACATTTATTATGAAATATGGACTGTGACAGACCTAGCCGGAAAAGAGGCTTTTGGAGGGGACTGATGGCTAGCCTCCTGCAAACCGGTTATGGTCCCTGGCATTTGGGGGGACGGTGCTCTTTGTGAGCTGTATGCCTGGGGACCCTGGAGGTGGCGTTACTTTAGATTCAGGTCCATGTCCCCCAAGACACACAGACTCTGGGGACCCTGGATATGCCATTGTGATGGGAGTCACTAATAGGGGCACAAGGTGAATGAGAACCCCACTATGATCTGTGCTAGTCAGAGACTCAATGCTGTATATATGTGTATATAGAATGTGTACTGTTTGCTGTGCTACTTTGGGGTGGGGCTGTATTCCAATGTTCTATTGTGTTTGTCTGCCTTGGATCACAGGATGTGTATTGCTGTGAGGAAAGGGGGAGGGGGGATTCCTGCAGCAGTCCCCCTGTTAAGACTGGTTACTGATGAGAAGTTAAGCACACCTTACCTGTGTGTCCATTGTTATTGGACAGTTTAACCCGCCCTGTTTTCCAAGGGTGGGGGGGAAATGTTTTGAAGTGGGATCTGTATAACATGTGTTTTTTTGGAATAAAGATTCATTCCTGCTTGGAACCTGAAGACAGAGCCGTGTCTCGTTTTTGGGGTGGATTATTTGTATGGGTTCCTTGTTCGGCTGATTGGAGTGTTCAGTAGCTGCCTTTGTGTTTGGGTATGAAATGTCCTAAACGACTTTAACCCCTTTCATACTCGGGGTGTCGTTACACTGGACTTTCTGGTGCACCAGCACTTTTCTTACTAGTGGATATCATAAGTGATTTCTGCTTGTTGTCATACATGATTTATTATCACAGCAGTCAGTTGTTTTTAGTTTGCACAGGAGGAATAAATATTTATTAGAGGTTGGATTGTTCACCAATTTGCATTCTAGTAGTATTACACTATAGGTTGCTGTCACAATCACTCAGATTATTTGTACATTTGCACATTTATTTGGCTTATTTTTAACACCTGCACAGTTATTACATCAGGCATTCACTCTTTATAAGCCAGGGGTTAAATAACCCACACCAGAACAGCGACACTTCTACCCTCCTATCTTCTATTTTCTTCCATTTCCACCTTCAGTGGATTTATCGGTAGAGGCTGCAGTTCTTGCTGTCAGATTCTTTCCATAAGCGCGGGAGTTCATATATTCCCAAATATATATTTTCACATAATGTGCTAGAATGCATCACTTACCTACAAATGAAGCCCAAATGTCCCCACTGGTGGCTGCATCCATCTTTGCCCCTCTTCCTCCTGGGGCCACAGACTCCGGCTCTGTGACTGGCCTGAGTCATGTGATGTCACTCCCACACATGTGTACGGGAGCCGCCAATCACAGCACTCACTAGTGAAGAATAGGGATGAGCTTCGAGTTTGAGTCGAACTCATGTTCGACTCGGACATCGGCTGTTCGCCAGTTCGCCAAACAGCGAACAATTTGGGGTGTTCGCGGCAAATTCGAAAGCTGCGGAACACCCTTTAAAAGTCTATGGGAGAAATAAAAAGTGCTAATTTTAAAGGCTTATATGCATGGTATTGTCATAAAAAGTGTTTGGGGACCTGAGTCCTGCTCCAGGAGACATGTATCAATGCAAAAAAAGTTTTAAAAAATGGCCGTTTTTTCGGGAGCAGTGATTTTAATAATGCTTAAAGTGAAACAATAAAAGTGTAATATTCCTTTAAATTTCATACCTGGGGGGGTATCTATAGTATGCCTGTAAAGGGGCGCATGTTTCCCATGTTTAGAACAGTCTGACAGCAAAATGACATTTCAAAGGAAAAAAAGTCATTTAAAACTACTCGCGGCTATTAATGAATTGTTGGTCCGGCAATACACATAAAAGTTCATTGATAAAAACGGCATGGGATTTCCCCACAGGGGAACCCCAAACCAAATTTTTTTTAAAATTGGCGCGGGGGTCCCCCTAAATTCCATACCAGGCCCTTCAGGTCTGGTATGGATATTAAGGGGAACCCCCGTGCCAAATTTGTTTCTAAAAATGGCGTGGGGATACCCCACAAAATCCATACCAGACCCTTCAGGTCTGGCATGGATTTTAAGGGGAACCCCGCGCCAAAATAAAAAAAAAAATTGCGTGGGGTCCCTGTCAGCTGATGTCACTCGATCTGGATCGATCCCGACATTAATCCCCCCTCCCCCCACAAGAGCCTGTGCAGATTACTACACTGTTGGGGGCTTCCTCTTTTTCCTCTATGAGCTATCAAGAGACTGGTTGGATTGATACCATATATTTAAAGGGGACCTTCTGCTGCTATTAAGAGAGTCAGTTACACCATGACCTCGGGGGCTTTTGGATGAATGGATTCACCAGCAGATGATCTCTAAAAGTGT
This sequence comes from Lithobates clamitans, assembly GCA_037952925.1. NCBI lineage: Eukaryota > Metazoa > Chordata > Amphibia > Anura > Ranidae > Lithobates > Lithobates clamitans. The sequence continues at coordinate 90,598 of JBBGZY010002510.1, read as the reverse complement.
TCTGTGACCCATATATTTATATAGGTCCAGGAGTCAGGAGAGGAAGCATTTCTTTTGATAGTGAAGCACTTCAGTTTGCGGTGGAGCACGGATTTTTATACTGATTACTGATTACTGAGTATTTTATCACAGTCAACTTTAATTCAATTATCACACCTAATGGCAGGGGTATATCTTCTTCGAGGCAAACAAGGGTTTTGCCTTGAGCGGCATTTTTCAGGGGGTGGTGCTGCCCCCAGGCAAAAGGGCAGAGGTGGCTCTTTAACCACTTCCCATCCTTTTGGTGGTTGTACCGGGATGATATGTAGCTGCAAGCATTACCCGGTACTGTTTTTAGAGCCAGCGGTTGGCTCTCTTGTAATAGCAATCAGAGCATTATCATTGCTAACTAGAGCTCTATCAATATCTGTTGCCTACTGCCCTAGGGCAAAGAGAAATAGTATCCAGACCCTGTGTTGGACGTGTGGGGATATCCTGTGCCATTGCTGTTTATCAATGGGCCCTGTGCAATTTCCTATTGCCTGGAGGACTGACAGAGTGCAATACAGGTTTAGGGTGATGTTCCCCAGCAGGGAAGTCAAGTTCCTGAAGGCCCTAGTGGCATGCCCACCGAGATAGGTGAAGTTTGGACCACCTGGGGGTTCTGTGGTGCAGAATGCTGAGTGCCTCTAATGCCGCGTACACATGAGCGGACTTTACGGCAGACTTGGTCCGGCAGACCGGAGTACGTTGGATAATTCGATCGTGTGTGGGCTCTAGTGGACTTTTTTTTCCCAAAAGTTCGACGGACCTAGAAATGAAACGTGTTTCAAATCTTTCCGACTGACTCGAGTCTGGTCGAAAAGTCAGCTTGTCTGTATGCTAGTCCGACAAAAAACTACGCTAGGGCAGCTATTGGCTACTGGCTATGAACTTCCTTGTTTTAGTCTGGTCGTACGTCATCACGTACGAATCCATCGGACTTTGGTTGATCGTGTGTAGGCAAATCCGTTCATTCGGAAAGTCCGTTGAAAAGTCCGCCAGACCTAGTCCGTCGAAAAGTCCGCCCGTGTGTACGCGGCATTATGGGGATCCCTCTGGTAAATGCACTTTGTGTAAGGCTGATATCTGCCTTATACTCCCCTATAGTGGAATGAGGCTTTGACCCTCTGCCTGTTCCTATATATGGGTCTATAGTATTTGTGCTTGTATAGTTCTCTCATGGTCACCATCTTGGATTACTTCCACCATGTGTGTTACCTGGCTGGGGAGAAAGACACTCCTAAGGCACTGTGTTTTTCTACACACACTGGAAAGAGAATTCCTAATTTTCCATATGGAATACTGGCTCAAAAGGGCTGAAGGGCTCTCTGTGAAACCTGGTGATCTGGCCAGTAATACACCTCCTTTATTAGAGTGCCCCCTCTCTGGATGAAGGAGCACAGGAGGCACCTTTGGAGAGCAGCAATGTCAGTCTGGGGGGAGGAGAGTGTTAGATGTACTAGCAGATTTAGGTGCACTAACAAAATTATGCCAAACTCCAGCTCACACTGTAATTACACAATCAGTTACAGCAAAGTTTTTTCTTCCGGGATAAAGGTTTTACATGTATAAATAAATGCTGATCATTGTAAGCATCTCTGTCAGTGCTAAATGGTTTGTCTGAACACTAACTGATAAATTTGCAGGAGAGCTTGCTCTGTTGAAAAACAGCAGACTTACCTGCCAGATCACCAGGTTAAAATAAAGGAAAGGAAGCCTAAAAAAAGAAAACAAATGCAGTCATCACATCTAAACTTGAGTAAGCTACAATATAATAAATTTTACTTTTTTTGCTTTTGCTTTTTACGTTTGCTTTTAAATATCTTATCACCCATGGATTTATGTATATATGTATATATTAATGTATATAAATAAGTTTATATATCTTGTTTTATTATCTCTAGAACAAATCCCATGTGCCCAAAAAAGCAACACACATTTGTATGTTTTGTGTTATATATATATTATATTATATTATATTATATTATATTATATTATATTATATTATATTATATTATATTATATTATACAGAACATTTAAAGGTAACAACACCAGGGATTGTTGGTCCAGTCATAGGTGTGCGCAGCCTATTGCATTAGGGTGTGCACCCTAAAGCTCAACACACATGTGTGTGTGTCTGCATATATATGACCCCAGCACATTGATCTCCCTGCTGATACAGTGAAGAGAATTGCATAAACACTTCTCTCATGGCAGAGCTGGTAAGAGGGAGATCTTTCCCATCTTCCTGCAGGCACACAGAATGCTAATGCTAATGTACATGGGGGAATTAGGGTGTGCCCAGGCACATCCGGCACACCCTGTGCGCACCACGCCTATGGGTCCATTGAATATCCACTTGGCTTTGGGGGATCAGAAAGGAATTTATTATTCCTTCTTAAATATATCGACTGTTTAGTTTTTGCCTTGATCCCTGAAATAAATGGCTTAATATTGTATAAAAAGCCTTCAATAATGATGATTCTCGTGAGACGAATTTTGGAATTATTTCTGCTTGAGTCAGCTTAAATCAAAACCGTGTGTTTTATTGTACACACATAAACTTGGAAAATACTTACAAAAATAGTACATTCATATTCAGAATTAGTGTTGTTTCATATATGCAAAAAATGTTCAAATATAGTTCATTTGTTTCAAAGATCTGAAAAAGTTCTTAAAGTCATTAGACCATGTGCTTTTCCTTTGTCTTGGTGTTTTAAAGATGGCCGTTTAACTTCTTGTGTCCTGGAAGGAATTCTGTGTGCATAGGAGAGCTGTGTGTCTTGGAGAGAGATGTGGCTTGGAAGCAGAAGATGTGTGTAAAGAGACAGAAGGCTGTTTATCCTTTGAATATATGAACTCAGTCTTTCAAATTCTCGCCCAAACACAAATCCCTCCCATACACTCCTCTTTCTCCACCTTCCTAAAAGTGGGGGCTAACAGAGAGCAACATCTGTTTTTAACTCAACCAAACCTTTTAAACATGAAACCAGATATATGTGAGAGGCTATCAGACTAAACATCAGACCTCTTAAAACATAAACGCATAAATCAAACAGAGTATGGGTTACATAGGAAAATTTTCAACTCATACATATATTATTTACAAAATCCATCAAATTCTGACAGGGTCTTGACCTGCATTTTCAGTCAATGAATGGCCATCTGGATATCACTAGTTCAAAGTCCTATCATTCATACAAATATGGAAAATGCATATTCTTTTTAATAAAGCCAATTAAAATTTAGATATTAAGAATATAACATTCCCCTCTGAAATATGAATAACAATCATATTTTCAAGGTTTAAATTCATTCATAGCATCCATGTCCCATTCATTCAGACTTTGATCCAATAACTCCAAATGTATTTCCATCACCAACCGAGTTTGCAATACCAAAACCCATCTTTCTCTTAAGCTTATTTTGCAATAAATCATCTCCTTTCTTGATTTCATTTCTAGATCGATAATATAATTTTTTCATTCTAAACATCAAACATAACTGGAATATAATGAATAACATAATAATAATAAAAAGAATAACTATAGGATGTGATAAAATATTTCCTGCTGCTGAGGTTATTGAAGTTTTTCCCCAAATTGATACACTATTACTGAATTTTTTCCACCAATTACTTCCTGAAAATTCTGACCATTGATGAGATATCTCTTGCAAATTACCTTGTTCATGTTTAAACAATATTTCTGCATTCTGCAGTTCCTTAGCCAAAGCTATCAATAAACCTTTATCCTTATGAATTACATTTGCCCATTCTTCCCAAGGAAATTCATCTATCTGAGATATATTATATTGTGTGGGAAGAGCACTTATATTTTTCATAAGCATGTTTGTTAAATTTGTTCTAAACCCATTAATACTTATTGCTACAATGTCTCCTTCTATACAATACAAGCCTTGATTTAGGTTTTCTGTATTTGTACAAGAAGAGAAAAAAGTTTTAACCCTTTCCGTATCTGACATGATCTGAAAACAAACCTTCTTTTTATCTACACGAGTAACTAATTCAGAAATTGTTTTAACTTTTTCTATTCTTGCTGAACATAATGTATGATTATGATAACAAGAATGAAAAATACTTTTATCTTGATTAGGTAAACAAATAACTTTAGACTGAAATTGTAAACATGATGACAAATCTAATTGTTCTAATTCAGAATTTTCATTGTTAAATGCAAAATCTGTATACTGTAATTTATAATACAATAATTGTGTATTGCTGACGGGTAATCCCAAGACAGTGGTTGGAACCAAAATTTGTTCTTGTCCTGCTATTGGAATCATAGAAGAACTATAACAAACATCCTGTTTACATCCTATCCATTTATTTACCCATAAATCTGTATGATTTATAGCATATACATATTTTCTGGGTAAATTCTGTAAAATGCCAAGAGGGGTTATTCCACTCTGAAATGCTTGTGCAATTATTTTAAAATTAGTGGAATATTCAGTCTGGATTTCTAAACATGCTCTGGCAATATGAGAATGTTGTTTACTTAACATTAAATCAAGAGTAATATTTTGAAGATGTAAAATAGATGGACCCATTATATTAGCTGTTTTAATAACCATATTTTCTAAAATTTCATTTAAATTTCTCTGTATTTTAATCCCGTTACTCCCCACTAAACCAGCTGTCTCAAGATCAGACTTTAAAGTATTAATGTCCATACTATTAGTAATACTCCCAATTGTGCCAATCCCTCCTAAAATACCTAAAACAATACCACGCTTATTTCTGTTATGATTTCTACTATTAATTCCAAACCATCTTTCAATACCCAATTCCATATTAACCAAATGTCCTTGACATTGTGGAAACCTTGTAGAAATTTTCCATTCTGAAACATTAAAGTTCCACAATATAATGACAAACTTTCCCTCTCTCAAAAGAGTTCTGGATTGGAAATGGTTAATCTGAAATGGATTTGCTGAGACACTTTTCTTACCAACACATGGAGTTTTCCTAGGAGACCTTACAACAACACTTCCCTTCGCACATTTCATTGGATAATTTACTATTGATATGCAACATTCATATATACCAGTATCATTCAAAGATACTCTCATTTGTTGATAAACAAATGTATTATTGATCCAATTCACACTACCATAAATTCCTTTATGAATTATCATAGTAGAACTGTGAAGAAAACTTCCCAAAAATTCATCATTCCTTTTCCAAGTTACCAATGAATCTTGAGGTACATATATTTTTGTTTTACATATCAAATGCAAACTATCATTATCTTCAAAAATGTTTAAAGATTGTTACCTTTTACAAATACTGACCAAAAACTCCTTCCCAATATATTACATTCAAAAGTTCCGGGTTCTATTGTTTAACCTATAAGATCCTAGCTTTTTAACAAAATTTGTTTTGGATTCTATTTTAACATTGACCTCAACATTATTACTATGAATGAAATATAATTCCATACAGCAATCATATCCCTGTCCTACACATACATATCCATACAATTCTCCCGCTGTATTGTTATCAACGTATCTAAAATCATGATTCTTGTCAAATGCATTAATATCAATGTCTTTATCACTTTTGTCATCTATATTGATATCAGTATCTAGATCTCTTTTGTCTCTGAATAATGTAATGACTTTGTTGTGTAATTCTTCAATCCTGTTAACCTCTGCATAGCTGGAACAGTTTGTGATATATTTTACCACAGATACAATTGTCACTAGGGAAAAGATGAATCCTGTGATGATGATAAATCTTCTCTCTTTAACACTTTCTTTTGTTGATCAGTCATCTTTCTTCTTTTTTGGAATCCATGATTCCTCCAGGTTAATGAAATATAATTCATTCCTAGAAAAAATAAAAGCAGCATCATTTATCTTAGAATATTACATTTGTTATACCCACATTTTTATTTATACATGCTTTTTCACTAAATTAAGAAATCCTTAAACTAGTACCATTGTCCCTTGAACATCCAAGAAGTCAAATGGACCTTCCCAATTACTTTGCCATGGTCCACTTCTCCTGAACCTTTAATTCTGCCTGTGACGTGTATCTCACCATCTCTGGGTGTGACCTTACACATGGCAACTCTTTAATCACCATTTTTCTTTCTGTATAAACTTATGCTAGCAATATCTAATTTTTGATTTAAATAAATCTTTCCGTTCTTAATCATCAATCTTGATAAACCGTTTATCTTGAATAAAAGATAATTTTGGTTTTAATAATAAAATAACAAAATGTTACAAGAATCAGATATGTGTGTGTGGATATAACAGCAATTCTCATACTGTATATGTGTCTTGTGTATACTGGAGTGAATGTCTGTTGCAACATCTGCTGGAGTGCATGTCTGCCAAAAAACTCTGTTACAGGCATTCTACTCCTAAAAAAATAACCCCCCTCCTTTCTTATTCAGAAAGGTTCTTTTTTGTCTTGTAGTCCCACAAATGCAGACACTCAATGAGTAGTCCCCCCCTCCTTTTTAAAAAGGAGGGTGTCACATCACTCTCAAATTCCTAAGGTTGGGGCTATGAGCTCTGTGAGTAACCATTTAACTTATACAATACAAATTCCTTTAAACTTCTAAAACAAATACTACATATCAGTATATATACAAATTGTCTCTTAATAATCTCCTTAACAAGGAATATTGTAAAATAAAGAAATTATGATCTTTTAACTCAAACTTAAAAATGTGTGGAAGGACCATTTTTCATACAAGTAACTGCATGTAACACCATTCTGTTCAAATTGTCCTGTATCATCTATAACCAACACTGTTGTGCAAAAGGAGCACAAAATACCAAAAAGAAATATCTTTTTCTGAATGACATTCAATACCTTTAAATAACATCCTAATATCCCTTCTCAAATCCCAAGCATTGCAATATAATACACTTCAGAGGGACACTAACAATCCTTGCTGTCTACTGCCAACCAAACGTTCATTGTGAAGCACAAGTGACAAAATAATTCTTCCTGTCATTAAATCAAATGAAGAATACTCTGTAACTGAAAAAACTGTATCTGCAAACTGTGAATGATATGATAAATGAAATCTCTGTCCTATTCCCAAGATTTTACACATTACCTGCATGATTTTACCTATAAATGGAATCCTCTGTCACTACTGAGGTTTGCTAGTATACCCCAAACTAGAAAAACATGATTAATCCATATCCTGTCAGTAATTAAAATATCTTTGTACACAGATTAGACAAGATTTAATTACTCTGTCTACTGTCTTTACCAATTTGTCCCAATAGAATTTCTCTTTAAGAATTTCAAGCAATTTTTGCTTACCAATGTGATCTAAACTGTCATAATTAAATTTAGTGAATTCCACCTGTAGGTGTTGTGGTACATTAAAATATAGAAAATCCATCTAAGTCATGATATTAGATCCAGTTATCATTAACCAAAATATAGATCTTATACCATCCGATGATGAAGAAAAGATTGATTTACCTTTTAATTCTCTGAAAACGAAGGAAAATCTTATATTTGTTTTTTCCACAACATAATGTTGACCATATTCAGGTTAAAATCACTAATTCTCCATACAAATCTGCATCCTTTGCTAATTGAGTACAAAGCTGTAAATTACCCCCTTATCAGATGAACTAAACCTCTCAATGTTCCATCTGAACAAAAAATAAAAAATAAAATCATAATAATCATAACTGGGAAAAATTAATAAAAAATTAATAATCCAAAGGATTATCCTTGAAAATACTAAAAATATATCAAATAAAAACCAAATCTCAGAACCTCAAATCATAACCTTATTATCCATAGCAAAGAATCAATAACCAGAAAATCCTTACCATCCATACAGTTCATTTAAGGACTGCTAACATTGTTTTTCACAGTATTATATGATACATAGTGATACCTTTCCTGTCTTAATGGACTATTTGCAGTTTGCAATCTTTGCATTTGGGTCTTAAAAGGAAAATTAGTTTGATTATTATGGCCTCTATACCTCAAATTGCTACACCATCGCACAGAATACACTTCATAGCGTCTTGGCATCGTTTTCGGATAATACAACTTCTTTTGTATATCGTTATTATTAGCCATCACACAAAACCTAGCTATGTGACCCTCTCTTTTGCAAACTAAACATTTAAGAGTTGTTTTTTTTGCATATACCTTTCTTTGAGTAAATGGCGATGAAAATTTACATTTCTGTTGAATATTACTATTATTCAAATCAACAGACTTCACGCTTTCATTGTCTGAGGAAATATTAACCTCCTCAAATGACCCCACTGAGTCAAATCCAGAATCAGCATCATTATCCCTCGCCTCTGACTTTGTCACGTGTTCATAAGCTAAACACTGAGCATGTGCAGAAGACTGAGCTTGCAATAATTGCGTTTTAAGCAAACTTATAACATTCTCTTGTTCAATTTCTTTCTGAGTTAAAAAAGTAATACAACTTTCTTTTTCTTTAACCGATTCCAATAATGCATTCATTTTATGTTCTAATGCATCTTTTTCAATCATTAATTGTTCAATATGTAAATTCTCCTGTGTTTGTGCAATTTCTGTTACACTTTGCCTTTGTTTTCCTGGCATATCAAAAACCATTGCATTGAAAACTGAGACTAATTTCAACACATTGCTTAATTTTCTCTTAGATTTAGCTAATGAAAATCTATTCTCAATTTCTTTATTTGCCTGTAGACATTGATTATACATTGATTGCCATAACTTAGTGTCTGAAATATAACTGGCTAAACCTTCAAATTCTAACTTACTTTCGTCAGCTATAACATTTATAAATTCCATATTTTGGTACTCACCGAATATAAAACTTTTCCGTTTTCCGCTGGACTCTAATTAAACCGTCTGTCAAGACTTCTGTATCCAAAATCCTCTGGTCTTCACACAATCATCAAAAACATCAAGCGATTCTAGGTTCTTTCAATAATTGCAAAGTTTTTTCTGTTCCTCACTTTCCCCTCTGAACAACGGAAGAAGTGGCAAAAACTTCTGACGATTGAAACTGGCTGGCGTCCGCCAATGAAATAAATGGCTTAATATTGTATAAAAAGCCTTCAATAATGATGATTCTCGTGAGACGAATTTTGGAATTATTTCTGCTTGAGTCAGCTTAAATCAAAACCGTGTGTTTTATTGTACACACATAAACTTGGAAAATACTTACAAAAATAGTACATTCATATTCAGAATTAGTGTTGTTTCATATATGCAAAAAATGTTCAAATATAGTTCATTTGTTTCAAAGATCTGAAAAAGTTCTTAAAGTCATTAGACCATGTGCTTTTCCTTTGTCTTGGTGTTTTAAAGATGGCCGTTTAACTTCTTGTGTCCTGGAAGGAATTCTGTGTGCATAGGAGAGCTGTGTGTCTTGGAGAGAGATGTGGCTTGGAAGCAGAAGATGTGTGTAAAGAGACAGAAGGCTGTTTATCCTTTGAATATATGAACTCAGTCTTTCAAATTCTCGCCCAAACACAAATCCCTCCCATACACTCCTCTTTCTCCACCTTCCTAAAAGTGGGGGCTAACAGAGAGCAACATCTGTTTTTAACTCAACCAAACCTTTTAAACATGAAACCAGATATATGTGAGAGGCTATCAGACTAAACATCAGACCTCTTAAAACATAAACGCATAAATCAAACAGAGTATCGGTTACATAGGAAAATTTTCAACTCATACATATATTATTTACAAAATCCATCAAATTCTGACAGGGTCTTGACCTGCATTTTCAGTCAATGAATGGCCATCTGGATATCACTAGTTCAAAGTCCTATCATTCATACAAATATGGAAAATGCATATTCTTTTTAATAAAGCCAATTAAAATTTAGATATTAAGAATATAACAATCCCCATTTTAGGTCTGTTTAGAAGTCTTTCTGGAGTAACTGAGATACATAATAATATTTTAGCTCAGATTGTTATTTTCTTTCTCTTTAATCTGTTACAATGTTTCCAGTTATCATACAGAGACTTTCACAGGTTTGTAGTAAGTAAGCTCCCTCCAGTGGCCAGTCCCTGCATTGATTATTTTTATAAATGAAATTGTCAGTGTTGAACTGTTTTACTAATTGATGGTACTTATTCATTTTACATTTATAGAAATCACAAAAAATGATTGGAAGGAAGCGTTTTTTTTAATTAAAGTGAACTGTTTTAGCAGTTAGTTACAGTATCTCACAAAAGTGAGTACACCCCTCACATTTTTGTAAATATTTTCTTCTATCCTTTCATGTGACAACACTGAATAAATGACACGTTGCTACAATGTAAAGTAGTGAGTGTACAGCTTGTATAACAGTGTAAATTTGCTGTCCCCTCAAAATAACTCAACACACAGCCATTAACCACATGCCGACTGGGCCATAGCCAAAAGATGGCTACAGCGCGGTCGGCTTATTCTGGGTGGACATCCATTGGACATCCTCACAGAATCGCGCTCCCACGCAGCCCCTAGGGCCTGCACCCGGGAACATCCGTGACCAGACCCGGCGCATCACAGATCACGGTAAACAGCCGCTGATAGCGGCCATTTACCACGTGATCGCTCTGTCAAATGACAGAGCATCACTTGTAAACAAACCGGCGTCACATCATGACGCCGGCTCCTTCCTCCCCTCTCTCTACCGATATGTACAGTGCGAGGGGAGAGGGAGAGAGATAGTTTGCAGCGCTGTGGGCACTACAGATCCAGCCCACAGCGCTGCTCAGTGCCCATACTATGGCAATACTCTGCAATAGGGATGAGCTTCGAGTTCGAGTCGAACTCATGTTCGACTCGAACATTAGCTGTTCACAAGTTCGCCGAACACCGAACAATTTGGGGTGTTCGCGGCAAATTCGAATGCCGCGGAACACCCTTTAAAAGTCTATGGGAGAAATCAAAAGTGCTAATTTTAAAGGCTTATATGCAAGTTATTGTCATAAAAAGTGTTTGGGGACCCGGGTCCTGCCCCAGGGAACATGTATCAATGCAAAAAAAAGTTTTAAAAACGGACGTTTTTTTAGGAGCAGTGATTTTAATAATGCTTAAAGTCAAACAATAAAAGTGTAATATCCCTTTAAATTTCATACCTGGGGGGTGTCTATAGTATGCCTGTAAAGGGGCGCATGTTTCCCGTGTTTAGAACAGTCTGACAGCAAAATGACATTTCGAAGGAAAAAACTCATTTAAAACTACCCGCGGCTATTAATGAATTGCCGGTCTGACAATACACATAAAAGTTCATTGATAAAAAACGGCATGGGAATTCCCCACAGGGAAACCCCGAACCAAAATTTAAAAAAAAAAAATGACGTGGGGGGGTCCCCCTAAATTCCATACCAGGCCCTTCAGGTCTGGTATGGATATTAAGGGGAACCCCGGCCAAAATTAAAAAAAAAAAAAAACGTGGGGTTCCCCCTAAATTCCATACCAGACCGTTCAGGTCTGGTATGGATTTTAAGGGGAACCCCGCACCAAAAAAAAAAAAAAAACGGCGTGGGGTTCCCCCAAAAATCCATACCAGACCCTTATCCGAGCACGCAACCAGAGGGGGCAGGGTCACCGGGTGGCCCCGCCCCCCGTTATTTAATAACCGTCAGACGAGGAGACGCCGTCACACAGCGAAAGCCTCCCTCCATGCATGGATGCGGAGCGGCCCTGAGAAGAAAATTAAGAAGAGAAGATGAAGATGAAGAAGATGAAGAAGATGAAGAAGAGAAGAGGATGAAGAAGAAGATGAAGAGAAGAGCAGGAGCCTCCCCCCATGCCATGGGTGCGGAGCGGCCCGAGGAGAAGAAGATAGAAGTCACCGCGGAGGAGATGCTGGACGAGAACGCCGGAGGAAGAACCAGAAGAGCCAGAAGAACCAGAAGAAGAAGAAGATGAAAGAAGATAGAAGAAGCATTTAAATAAAGGAATTGTCAAAAACTGTCTCTTGTCATTTTTAACTATTTTGACACTTTTTTAGTGAAATGGTAGGGGTAAGTACCCCCTTACCATTTCACACAGGGGGGGGGCCGGGATCTGGGGGTCCCCTTGTTAAAGGGGGCTTCCAGATTCCGATAAGCCCCCCGCCCGCAGACCCCCACAACCACCGGCCACGGTTGTGGGGATGAGGCCCTTGTCCTCATCAACATGGGGACAAGGTGTTTTGGGGGGCTACCCCAAAGCACCCTCCCAATGTTGAGGGCATGTGGCCTGGTACGGTTCAGGAGGGGGGGGGCCGCACTCTTGTCCCCCCCTCTTTTCCTGCGGCCTGCCAGGTTGCGTGCTCGGATAAGGGTCTGGTATGGATTTTTGGGGGAACCCCACGACGTTTTTTTTTTTTTTTGGCGCGGGGTTCCCCTTAAAATCCATACCAGACCTGAAGGGTCTGGTATGGAATTTAGGGGGAACCCCACGTCATTTTTTTTTAAAATTTTGGCCGGGGTTCCCCTTAATATCCATACCAGACCTGAAGGGCCTGGTATGGAATTTAGGGGGACTCCCACTTCATTTTTTTTTTTTTTAATTTTGGTTCGGGGTTTCCCTGTGGGGAATTCCCATGCCGTTTTTATCAATGAACTTCTATGTGTATTGTCGGCAATGCAATAGCCGCGGGTAGTTTTAAATGGCTTTTTTTCCTTCGAAATGTCATTTTGCTGTCAGGCTGTTCTAAACACGGGAAACATGCGCCCCTTTACAGGCATACTATAGACACCCCCCAGGTACGAAATTTAAAGGGATATTACACTTTTATTGTTTGACTTTAAGCATTATTAAAATCACTGCTCCTGAAAAAACGGCCGTTTTTAAAACTTTTTTTTGCATTGATCCATGTCCCCTGGGGCAGGACCCAGGTCCCCAAACACTTTTTATGACAATAACTTGCATATAAACCTTTAAAATTAGCACTTTTGATTATTCATGTTCATGTCCCATAGACTTTAACGATGTTCGCGTGTTCGAGCAAACTTTTTTCCTGTTCGCATGTTCTGGTGCGAACCGAACAGGGGGTGTTCGGCTCATCCCTACTCTGCAATACTCTGCAATAATATGGCAAAACTCTGCAATACTATGGCAATACTATGACAATACTCTGGCAATACTCTGCAATACTATGGCAATACTATGACAATACTCTGCAATACTCTGCAATACTATGGCAATACTCTGCAATACTATGCCAATACTCTGCAATACTATGCCAATACTCTACAATACTCGCCAATCCTCTGCAATACATTTTAACAGAAACAAAGAATTTATTTTTTTTTACCGAATTTTCAGTCGTTTTTGATTTATAGCGCAAAAAATAAGAAACCCAGCGGTGATTAAATACCACCAAAAGAAAGCTCTATTTGTGTGAAAAAAAGGACAAACATTTCAAATGGGTACAGTGTTGCATGACTGAGTAATTGTCATTTAAAATGTGAGAGCACCGAAAGCTGAAAATTGGTCTGGTTAGGAAAGGGGTTTAAGTGCCCAGTGGTCAAGTGGCTAATGTCTAAACTGCTGGCATCAAAAGTGAGTACACCCCTAAGTGAAAATGTCAGAATTGGGCCCAATTAGCCATTAACCCTCCCTGGTGCCATGTGACTCATTAGTGTTACAATGTCTCAGGTGTGAATGGGGAGCAGGTGTGTTAAATTTGGTGTTATCGCTCAGTTTCAGGGCCAAGACCCTGAAACTGAGCTGTAGCACGGTGGCCAAAACCATACAGCGATTTAACAGGACAGGTTCCACTCAGAACAGGCCTCGCCATGGTGGACCAAAGAAGTTGAGTGCACATGCTCAGCGTCATATCCAGAGGTTGCCTTTGGGAAATAGATGTATGAGTGCTGCCAGCATTGCTGCAGAGGTTGAAGTGGTTGGGGTTCAGCCTGTCAGTGCTCAGACCATACTCCGCACACTGCATTAAATTGGTCTGCATGGCTGTCCTCCCAGAAGGAAGCCTCTTCTAAAGATGATGCACAAGAAAGCCCGCAAACAGTTTGCTGAAAACTAGCAGACTAAGGACATGGATTACTGGAACCATGTTCTGTGGTCTGATGAGACCAAGATAAACATATTTGGTTCAGATGGTGTCAAGTGTGTGTGGTGGTAACCAGGTGAGGAGTACAAAGACAAGTGTGTCTTGCCTACAGTCAAGCATGGTGGTGGGAGTGTCTGGGGCTGCATGAGTGCTGCCGGCACTGGGGAGCTACAGTTCATTGAGGGAACCATGAATGCCAACATGTACTGTGACATACTGAAGCAGAGCATGATCCCCTCCCTTCGGAGACTGGGCCGCAGGGCAGTATTCCAACATAAGGACCCCAAACACATCTCCAAGACAACCACTGCCTTGCTAAAGAAGCTGAGGATAAAGGTGATGGACTGGCCAAGCATGTCTCCAGATCTAAACCCTATTGATCATCTGTGGGGCATCCTCAAATGGAAGGTGGAGGAGCACAAGGTCTCTAACATCCACCAGCTCCGTGATGTTGTCACGGAGGAATGGAAGAGGACTCCAGTGGCAACCTGTGAAGCTCTGGTGAACTCCATGCCCAAGAGGGTTAAGGCAGTGCTGGAAAATAATGGTGGCCACACTAAATATTGACACTTTTGGCCCAATTTGGACATTTTCACTTAGGGGTGTACTCACCTTTATTGTCAGCGGTTTAGACATTAATGGCTGTGTGTTGAGTTATTTTGAGGGGACAGCAAATTTACACTGTTATACAAGCTGTACACTCACTACTTTACATTGTAGCAAAGTATCATTTCTTCAGTGTTGTTACATGAAAAGATATAATAAAATATTTACAAAAATGTGAGGGGTGTACTCACTTTTGTGAGATACTTTACCAGCGGTTCCACAGCCACTTTTGCACTCTGGAGCCCTATATAGTCTATGGCGCCCCAACCCAATTCAAGCTTGAGAAAGAGGGAATACCCTCAAAACATGCCACCTTTGTTGCTGAACCTACACCTGTATACAGGCTGAACACCTTCACCACAGTCTGCCCGGGCTGCAAGAACTGCCCCTGAATTATACTGTCTATGTATTTCCACCTTTATAATGTATTGTCAGATCTACTCACATAATAAACACACAATGTACACCCAAGAATAAAAAGTAATTTATTGCAGCTTACAGTACCTGACCGCGAGATTGTGTTTCCAGCGCGATAGCATCGCGCTGGTTCTCGGCGACAGGGTACTGTGAATGTCGCGCTGGCTCACTCATCGGGAAAGGAAAACTTTGTCTTCCTCCCGCGATGAGTGACAGGCAGCGCTGACAGCTGTCTGGTATGAATCCTGAGGCGGGAACACCGCGCCAAATTTTCAATGAAAAAACCGGCGTGGGTTCCCCCCTCGGAGGCATACCAGGCCCTTGGGTCTGGCATGGATTGTAAGGGGAACCCCCCTATGCCGAAAAAATCGGCGTGGGGGTCCCCCCCAAATCCATACCAGACCCTTATCCGAGCACGCAGCCCGGCCGGCCAGGAAAGGGGGTGGGGACGAGCGAGCGCCCCCCCCCCCCTCCTGAGCCGTACCAGGCCGCATGCCCTCAACATGGGGGGGTGGGTGCCTTGGGGGAGGGGGGCGCCCTGCGGCCCCCCCCACCCCAAAGCACCTTGTCCCCATGTTGATGAGGACAAGGGCCTCTTCCCGACAACCCTGGCCGTTGGTTGTCGGGGTCTGCGGGCGGGGGGCTTATCGGAATCCGGGAGCCCCCCTTAATAAGGGGGCCCCCAGATGCCGGCCCCCCACCCTGTGTGAATGAGTTTGGGGTACATGGTACCCCTACCCATTCACCTAGGGGAAAGTGTCAATAGAAAAAAAAACACACTACACAGGTTTTAAGAGTCATTTATTAGTCAGCTCCGGGGTCTTCTTCCGACTTCGGGGGGTCTCCTTCCGACTTCTCCCGCTGTCCGGCCTCTTCTCCCGGGCCCCGCCGCTATCTTCTTCCAGCTCTATTGCCAGCGAGGGGCCCGGTCTGCTGCCGCTGTCTCGCCGCCGCTGTCCGGCCTCTTCTCCCGGTGTTCGGCCTCTTCTCCCGGGCCCCGCCGCTATCTTCTTCCAGCTCTATTGCTAGCGAGGGGCCCGGTCTGCTGCCGCTGTCTTGTCGCCGCTGTCTCGCCGCCGCTGTCTCGCCGCCGCTGTCTCTTCTTTTCTTCTTCCCCGATGTTGACACGACGCTCTCTCCGGCTCGAATGCTGTGTGCGAGCTGCGGAGCCATTTATATAGGCGGTAACCCCACCCCCTTACGACGTCATGGTCCCAGCATGCGCAGGGACTCTGGGGCCACGCCCCCTTATGACGCCAGAGTCCCTGCGCATGCTGGGACCATGACGTCGTAAGGGGGTGGGGTTACCGCCTATATAAATGGCTCCGCAGCTCGCACACAGCATTCGAGCCGGAGAGAGCGTCGTGTCAACATCGGGGAAGAAGAAAAGAAGAGACAGCGGCGGCGAGACAGCGGCGGCGAGACAGCGGCGACAAGACAGCGGCAGCAGACCGGGCCCCTCGCTAGCAATAGAGCTGGAAGAAGATAGCGGCGGGGCCCGGGAGAAGAGGCCGAACACCGGGAGAAGAGGCCGGACAGCGGCGGCGAGACAGCGGCAGCAGACCGGGCCCCTCGCTGGCAATAGAGCTGGAAGAAGATAGCGGCGGGGCCCGGGAGAAGAGGCCGGACAGCGGGAGAAGTCGGAAGGAGACCCCCCGAAGTCG
This sequence comes from Lithobates clamitans, assembly GCA_037952925.1. Taxonomy (NCBI): domain Eukaryota; kingdom Metazoa; phylum Chordata; class Amphibia; order Anura; family Ranidae; genus Lithobates; species Lithobates clamitans. The sequence goes on along the minus strand of JBBGZY010002510.1, from coordinate 73,864 downwards.
GAAGAAGACCCCGGAGCTGACTAATAAATGACTCTTAAAACCTGTGTAGTGTGTTTTTTTTTCTATTGACACTTTCCCCTAGGTGAATGGGTAGGGGTACCATGTACCCCAAACTCATTCACACAGGGTGGGGGGCCGGCATCTGGGGGCCCCCTTATTAAGGGGGGCTCCCGGATTCCGATAAGCCCCCCGCCCGCAGACCCCGACAACCAACGGCCAGGGTTGTCGGGAAGAGGCCCTTGTCCTCATCAACATGGGGACAAGGTGCTTTGGGGTGGGGGGGGCCGCAGGGCGCCCCCCTCCCCCAAGGCACCCACCCCCCCATGTTGAGGGCATGCGGCCTGGTACGGCTCAGGAGGGGGGGGGGGGGCGCTCGCTCGTCCCCACCCCCTTTCCTGGCCGGCCGGGCTGCGTGCTCGGATAAGGGTCTGGTATGGATTTGGGGGGGACCCCCACGCCGATTTTTTCGGCATAGGGGGGTTCCCCTTACAATCCATGCCAGACCCAAGGGCCTGGTATGCCTCCGAGGGGGGAACCCACGCCGGTTTTTTCATTGAAAATTTGGCGCGGTGTTCCCGCCTCAGGATTCATACCAGACAGCTGTCAGCGCTGCCTGTCACTCATCGCGGGAGGAAGACAAAGTTTTCCTTTCCCGATGAGTGAGCCATCTCGGCGCTGGCTCCTGCGACGGGGCTCGTAGGTGTCAAATCTCGCCGAGAAGTGCGGCGAGATTGACACAATATCGCGGTCACCTACTGTATCAGATGCAGTGGCTGCAATAGTTTCTCTTTCAGGCTAAGAACATTTTATGCAAGTACATAAATTCTGTTGATCCTGCCAAAAATCCAGTGTCCCGTCACATCCTCTGTACTTAACTGAAATCTCAAACAATGTTATCAGCAGTGTTCATTTTGGCAGAAAATTTCAATTTAGTTTTACTGATAGTCTTTGGACTAAAATGGCAATTTAATTTTAGTCGTATTTTATTCATCTGATTTGGTTTAGTTTTAGTCGAATAAAATAGTGTTAATTTAGTCTACGAAAATGTTTTAGTCAACAAAATTAACACTGCTTTTCAGATCTCTCTGTGGATTACAGAAGGCCTTCCACCATGTTCTGGAAAAGAGGAGAGGGGGAGGTGGTTCTATTCCTGTCCTAGGGTGACAACACATCTTCCCCATAGATTCAGTATGGTGCCTGAGTGTTGTCACCCTAGGAGAGGAAGTGTGTTACTGGGGGAGGGGGATAATATTATGATAGCCAGATGGAAAGCAGACACAATATATACTCCACAGGTTTTATTTCACAGGTTTTATTTTCTGTCCAGCAGAGACAAAATTCCAAAAGTATATATAATAATCAACATATTATCTAGACACAGAATGTATAATAAAACGTTTCCAATAGAATTTTTCTTCATTCTTTAAACTTCAAGTGTGAGCGGAGGTAATACCAGAGAAATCACACAGATCATAGAAATACAACCACCTTCCATACAATTCATCAGGGCCGATCCTGGATGGGGTGCACTGGGTGCTGTGCACCCGGGCACCACAGGGGTGGGGGCGCTGCAGCGCCAGAGTGCTCCCCTCCCTCCTCCTCCTCTCCTTGTCCATAGGTGGCTCTCTCCGCTGTTCACTGCAGCCGCCACCGCTTTGTTTTTTGCTGAAGCAAAGCCCATCCCCCATACCTCCTCCTGTCAGAGGAGGAGAGCGGAGATAGCTGGAGATCGGAGCGGCTGTGTCTCTGTGTGCAGAGAGACCAGCCGCGCAGTGACATCACGGGGGGGTGGGGGTGGTCCGTGCCTGTGTTGCAAACAGTTCTCCTCCTCCTGTGTCTCAATCCCGCCTGCTGCCCGAGCCTGACACGCTCTGTTCTCCACCTGGGCAGCGTGGCTGCACACTGTCCTCTCCTCTCCAGCTGCCGCCCGGGTGTTTTTTAATTAGCTGAATGGAGGGGGTGGTTTGTCAGGGGTCTATACTAATGGAGGGGGGTTGTCCTGGCGGGGCCTATACTAATGGAGGGGGGTTTGTCCTGGGGGGTCTATACTAATGGAGGGGGGTTTGTCCTGGGGGTCTGTACTAATGGAGGGGGGGTGGTTTGTTCTGGGGGTCTGTACTAATGTAGGGAGGGTGGTTTGTCCGGGGGGGTCTGTATTAATGGGGGATTGTTTGTCCTGGGGGGGGTCTGTACTAATGGAGGGGGGGTGGTTTGTCCAGGGGGGTCTGTACTAATGGAGGGGGGTGGTTTGTTCTGGGGGTCTGTACTAATGGAGGGGGGGTGGTTTGTTCTGGGGGTCTGTACTAATGGAGGGGTGGTTTGTTTTGGGGGGTCTGTACTAATGGTGGGGGGTGGTTCTGTACTAATGGAGGGGGGTGGTTTGTCCTGAGGGGGTCTGTACTAATGGAGGGGGGGTGGTTTGTCCTGAGGGGGGTCTGTACTAATGGAGGGGGTTGTTTGTTCAGGGGGGTCTGTACTAATGTAGGAGGGGTGGTTCTGTACTAATGTAGGGGGGTGGTTTGTTCTGCGGGAGTCTGTACTAACGGAGGGGGGTGGTTCTGTACTAATGGAGGGGGGTGGTTTGTCCTGAGGGGGGTCTGTACTAATGGAGGGGTGGTTAGTTTGTCCTGAGGGGGGTCTATACTGATAGAGGGGGGTGTTTTGTCCTGGGGGGTCTGTACTGAGGGAGGGGTTTATACTTAGTGGAGGGAGATCTGTACTGAGGGGCGACTATAGTTGGTGGAGGGGGGATGATACCATGTTTTACCGCACCGGGTGACACCCCTCTCCCACTCCTCCTCACGTGCGCTGCTGTGAGCAGTGCACTATGTTTCTTCCCTCGCCTTCAAAAAAATGGAGCAAAGAAGAGGATTGTGGGATATGTAGTCCAGAGGACTGGCAGCCCCACTGTAACACGGAAACTGCAGCCCACACAGCATGCGCAGCTGAATGGGAGAGAGAGAGCCAGGAGCCCGGGAAAGCTTTCAGGGAAGTACACCCAGGACTCCAGAGGGAGAGGACAGTGCTGAGGGAACACCATCAGAGAGAGAACCCCGCTGCCCTGCGCCACCAGAGGGAAAGCCACACAACCTAGCGCCATCCCTGGCAGAGAAAGGAATGATGTCATTGCCAGAATACAGATCTGGGTGATACCCAGCGGAGTCGCCACGGGCAATTCAGAGTGAGCAGACTCCTGATCAGAGGAACCGTTGTTGCTCTATCGCTGGGTCAGGTGAGAGGGCCGATCGGTCATTATTTACTAACGTCCATAGGAACTGCAGTCTCTGACCATCTCTTGCAACATGTCTGCAGTCTCTGACCATCTCTTGTATCATGTCTGCAGTCTCTGACCATCTCCTGTACTATATCTGGGGGCTCTTTCTAACAGACTCTCTAACAGAAGCCCTCTCTGTGTGCATCAGAGAGACTCCCCTCCAGGTCTCATTAGTGTACGCTCTTCCTGTATTTTCTTTATTGTTAAAAGATCATGGGAGGATCCCAGGGAAACAAAGACTTCTTAGGGGAGCATCTCTGTGTTTGAGTCGTTGCCATAGTAACATTTGTAAAGGGGAGGAGTTGGTAAAGATGACCATGCCCACGTGGGGGCGCCAGAAATATTTCTGCACCCAGGCATCTGTGACCCTAGGATCGGCCCTGCATTTCATTTTGGTCCGGTTGACATTGGTAATAAAACATATTCTATAAAATAATTTATAAATTCCACTTTACCAAAATACATAAAAAATATATATCCCAGACCTATTCTGAAGTTTATTGTCTGCAATAAATAGCTTCTTCTTATAATAGAGAACATTCAGTTTTGTGTAGAAGTGTTTTTATTTACTATACAGTGGGGACGGAAAGTATTCAGACCCCCCTAAATTTTTCACTCTTTGTTATATTGCAGCCATTTGCTAAAATCATTTAAGTTCATTTTTTTCCTCATTAATGTACACACAGCACCCCATATTGACAGAAAAACACAGAATTGTTGACATTTTTGCAGATTTAAAAAAGAAAAACTGAAATATCACATGGTCCCAAGTATTCAGAACCTTTGCTGTGACACTCATATATTTAACTCAGGTGCTGTCCATTTCTTCTGATCATCCTTGAGAAGGTTCTACACCTTCATCTGAGCCCAGCTGTGTTTGATTATACTGATTGGACTTGATTAGGAAAGCCACACACCTGTCTATATAAGACCTTACAGCTCACAGTGCATGTCAGAGCAAATGAGAATCATGAGGTCAAAGGAACTGACTGAAGAGCTCAGGGACAGAACTGTGGCAAGGCACAGATCTGGCCAAGGTTACAAAAAAATTTCTTCTGCACTTAAGGTTCCTAAGAGCACAGTGGCCTCCATAATCCTTAAATGGAAGACGTTTGGGAGGACCAGAACCCTTCCTAGAGCTGGCCGTCCGGCCAACCTGAGCTATCGGGGGAGAAGAGCCTTGGTGAGAGAGGTAAAGAAGAACCCAAAGATCACTGTGGCTGAGCTCCAGAGATGCAGTCAGGAGATGGGAGAAAGTTGTAGAAAATCAACCATCACTGCAGCCCTGCACCAGTCGGGGCTTTATGGCAGAGTGGCAACAATTCTGTGTTTTTCTGTCAATATGGGGGGCTGTGTGTACATTAATGAGGAAAAAAATGAACTTAAATGATTTTAGCAAATGGCTGCAATATAACAAAGAGTGAAAAATTTAAGGGGGTCTGAACCGGGGCGGATCCAGGGGGGGGGCAACGGGGCAATTGCCACCCCAGAGAAATTTGTTGCAGGCCGGGCGGGTGAGAGAGTGGGCGGCTCTGCAGGTGCATGAGAGAGCGGGTGGCTCGCGAGCAGATGTGAGAATGGGCAGCTCCGCGGGCAGATCGGGCAGCTTGGTTTGTGGGTGGGTGGGCGTGTGGCTCAGTGTGTGGGTGGGTGAGAGCAGGCTAGGTGTGAATGGGTGGCTGGCCAATCAGTGAGCCGGGGGGAAGGGGGGCAGAGAGAAGACATCATCTCTCACTGCCCCCGCATCCCTGCAGTAACTCACTGTGCAGGCAGCGTGGGCAGCAGAGAGATTACATTATCTCTCTGCTGCCTGACTCTGGGACAAAGAAGCAAGAGACAAGCAAAACACCACCTTAGCAGGCACATGACAATCTGCAAGGTGTGTCAGGTAATGTGGTAAGTGACAATCCGCATCTGGTGACAGGTGATGTGACAATCTGCAATATGTGGCAGGTGACGTGGCAAGTGACAATCTGCATCTGGTGGCAGGTGATGTGGCAAGTGAGAATCCGCAACATGTGGCAAGTGACAATCCGCAATGTGTGGCAGGCGACGGTGGCAAATGACACGCTCAGGGCTCCCACAAATTATGCATTGTGAGTTGAACCATTTAATTTTATATTACAATGTATCAATAGAAATAATGCACTTCAATCATCCTGACACCATAACAACCATGGTGCCGGGATGATTAAAGCGCCAACACCAGCCCTTTCCCCGATTAATTGCCCACAAAAAACATTTTCTGGCAGTGCCCCTCCCAAGACTAGACTCTGGATCCACCTCTGGGTCTGAATAGTTTTCGTCCCCACTGTATATATATAATATCGAAGTGGACAACATACAAATTATATAAATTCTTTATAAAAAAATATAAGTTACATGAATAATAAACAAATGTTGAAATAGCTTCTTATACACTATATTGTCAAAAGTATTGGGACACCTGCCTTTACACGCACATGAACTTTAATGACATCCCAGTCTTAGTCTGTAGGGTTCAATATTGAGTTGGCCCACCCTTTGCAGCTATAACAGCTTCAACTCTTCTGGAAAGGCTGTCCACAAGGTTTAGGAGTGTGTCTATGGGAATGTTTGACCATTCTTCCAGAAGCACATTTGTGAGATCAGGCACTGATGATGGACGAGAAGGTCAACCTGATAGAACACCCTTCCAACAACCTAGCACTATGCTTTAAAACACAGCCAAGCAAATAGTATCTTCTTCCAGGAGGCCAGCAATAGAAGCCCCCATACTTCACGTGTACCAATATTTCTTGTAAATGTAACCTAATATATGTGGAAACACTAGCCATATAAAGGGGAACTCCATTCACATATTAAAAAATGTAATTCTCTTATATTTTTATAACAAGCTCCTTATATTTATTTTCACATGTAAAACTAGAGTAATAAAACATTTGTATCCACTTTCAGGGTCCCCTTGCACACCAGAAATCAGGCTGAGAGTGGGAGTGACACTTGCGGATAAAGACATTATTCCCAGGCAGATGGAAAGCAGGCTCCACCCACCTTCATGCTCCATTCCCCGCCTCTTTACACACTGTGTGGCAGGGAAATGCAGGGGGAGATGGAAAAATTGTCCAATTAGCTGTCATCAGCTACTGTATATAAACAAAAGGGTGGGGATAGCAGTGACATCACTGACTAAATATTATCATTTACCATATTCGGTCAATGATGTCACCACCATCCATGCCCCTACCCTTATATAGCTGATGACAGCTTGGAAAGCTGATATCATGCTATGAGTACCATGAGGATTGGTCGTGTGTTCTGGGCTGACCCCTATCCTCTGTCCTGCTGACTTCTGCTCTTTGCCCTGATGACTCCTGTCCTCCACCCCACAGACTCCCTGTGCACTGCTCCATTAACCCCTTCCCTTTGCTGTTCCAAGTTCTCTGCTCTGCTGACCTCTGTCCTCTTCCTTGCTGAAGCCTGTCCTCTGCTTTGCAGACCCCTGTCCTCTGACCCTACTGATCCACTGTACACTACTCTGCTGACCCCGTGTCCTCCACCCTGCTGACCCCTTGTCCTCCACCCTGCTGACCCCCTGTACACCATCCTGCTGACCCCCTGTATACCACCCTGCTGACCCCTGATACAATGCTATGCTGTCCTCCCATTCTCTAACCCTGTTGACCTCCCACCCTCAGCCATGCTGACCCCTGTCCTCTGCCCTACTGAATTCTGTACACTGCCCTGAAGATCTCTGTCCTCCATCCTGAGGATCCCCTGTACTCTGCTCTACTGACCCCCTGTCCATTGCACTTCTAACCCCTGATCCCTTTCTTTTGTTTTTTCTTGTTCTCTGCTCTGCTGAACTGTTTACTGCCCTGCTGACACGTGTCCTCTAACCCTGCTGCCCCCTATAATCTGCCCTACAAATTGCTTACATCTGTACTTTGCCCATACAAACCACTGGCCCCAATACACTGCCCTCCATATTAATGACACATGTGCATATAGTTTTCTTCATGTCACCCTAACTTGTTACTGGAGTGGCAGTTAACTTTAAAAAAAAGAAAGAAAAGATTGCTACTCCCTGGTGATGTTTGATTGCTCCCATTTAAGGTAGGCTTCTAGTCCTCACATGTTGCCTATCCTTGCTCTTTAATGTACACAGCTTTATTCCCCACAGTGGGTGCAGCTCCATTCTCCATAGTGGGCACAGTTCCATTCTCCATAGTGGGCACAGTTCCATTCTCCATAGTGGGCACAGCTCCCTTCTGCATAGTGGGCACAGCTCCATTCTCCATAGTGGGCACAGCTCCATTCTCCATAGTATACACAGCTCCATTCCCCGTAGTGGGCACAGCTCCATTATCCAGAGCGTGCAAAGATACATTCTTATCCAGATACTTGGTTCTCATTTTCCTCCTGGAATGGATCTGTGAATATAAAATTGGTTAACAGGTCAGGTGGCAGCACAAATTATCCTCACAGATCACACAGGTTTTATAGCAGCAATAGCCTGTCCAATCACTGACTGTCCACGGTCATGTGACTGCCGGGGTGTTTACTGCATAAGAAGCCAGTTGGTGGCACCCAAGACATTCTGGAGGCCCTCACCATCCCTGATCACCTCCCTACACTACATTGTATGACTTCACTTTGTACACAGTATTCGGCCTTTAGTCATACACTAACTGTCCCTACAAGAATATTCATAATACTGGTTTTCCTAATTTTTATTCTTTCATACGGCCCCAGTCACAAATGTCACAAATGTCACAAATGCATGAAATTCAGCTCTATTGTTCTTCTCTCTAGGGGTGGGCATCCTCCAGAGCCCTGGGGTACAGAGATATGTAGGCATTAGATGTAATAGATACTTGTACCCAGCATTTTGTTTTAAAGAAGATAAGTATTGGAATTCATCCCAACTGTGAAGCACAGTGGAGGATGTAAGCCCCATTCACACTTGAGTGTTTTTCCGCTAATTTCCCTATGCCTGACTATGCTCAATATGCAGAATTTCATTATGTATAGTTGTCCCTGGTCACACTTGTACACTCAGCGGCCATGCGTTCTACGCTCAAAAAAAGTTTTTTTTTTTTTAGCGTATTCAGCCATTTTTTGCCTCCATAGACTTCATTGTGTGCACTTGTAAACAAGCAAAATGTGTGTTTAAATGCATCTTTGCATCCAAAAAAATTAGTCTCCTACTCTATAACTGCCCTCCACCCCTTAGCCAATTCCTTATTAAACAAACACCTAAAGCCTGATACATGTGCAAAGCTTGTAAAATTCACCCCCCAAAAAACAACAACTTTTAAATTACTAGGAATACTGTTTAGGTGTGACCCACTTAGTTAACTCAGATCTCCGGCCTTATAATCATTGAGGGTTCAGTAGAATTGTGCCAGGATCAGGGTGTATAAAAATCATGATTTTTTTTTTTTAATTAAACTTAAAAAAACAGAGTTTTTTAATTTGAATCAAAGTTTTTTAAATTTAAATCTGATTTTTTTTGTTAGTTTTAGGGGGGGGGGGTTATTTGAAGTTTGGCTCCCCCAGCACAATTCCTCTCCCCTCCCAAAGCACCCCCCAGAACATATCCTCTATCCCCCCCACAAATCAAAGATCCCACCATCCCAGCTCTAAACATCTTCCCGATCCCATCCCGGCTCCAACCCCCCAATCCCATCCCGACTCCATCCACCCCTGATCCCATCCCAGCTCCATCCTTTCCCCCTGATCCCATCCTGGCTCCATCCATCCCCCGATCCCATCCCAGCTCCATCCTTCCCCCCCGATCCCACGACAGCTCCATCTATCCCCGATCCCATTTTGGCTCCATTCTTCCCCCTGATCTCATCCCGCTTCATCCTTCGCCCGATCTTATCCTGGCTCCATCCATTCCCCCGATTCCATCCCGGCTCCATCCTCCCCCCTGTCTTATCCTGGCTACATCTATTCCCCAGATCCCATCCTAGCTCCATCCTTCCCCCAATCCCATCCCAGCTCCATCCATCACTCCAATCCCATCCTAGTTCCATCCTTCACCCTGATCCCATCCCAACTCCATCTTTCCCTCCAATCTTATCCTGGCTCCATCCATTCCCCCGATCCTATCCCAGCCCCATCCTTTCCCCTAGCCTATCCCGGCTCCATCCTTCCCCCCCAATCTTATGCTGGCTCCATCCATTCCCCTGATCCCATCTCGGCTCCATCCTTTCCCCCGATCTTATTATGGCTCCATCCCTCCCCCCAATCCCATCCCGGCTCCCAGCTCCAACAGTGTTTCCTATGCTTCAGTTTGTGAATGAATGGGAAGATGCTCAGCACAGAGCACTTCCCATTCATTACCTGTCCAGTGCAACTGAGGCTGCAGAGAATCTGTACACTGTGGGGAGAACCTCTGGGGTAATCTATAATGGAAAAGGACCTGGGGGTCCTAGTAGAGGATAGGCTCAGCAATGGCATGCAGCAAGCTGCTGCTAACAAAGCAAACAGAATATTGGCATTCATTAAAAAAGGGATTAACTCCAGAGATAAAACAATAATTCTCCCAAGACTCTGGTCTGGACGTACCTGGAGTATACTGTCCAGTTCTGGACACCAGTCCACAGGAAGGATGTACTGGAAATGGAGTGAGTACAAAGAAGGACAACTAAGCTAATAAAGGGTCTGGAGGATATTAGTTATAAGGAAAGGTTGTGAGCACTAAACTTATTCTCTCTGGAGAAGAGACACTTGAGAGGGGATATGATTTCAATATACAAATACTGTACTGGTGATCTCACAATAGGGATAAAACTTTTCCGCGGAAGGGAGTTTAACAAGACACATGGTCACTCATTAAAATTAGAAGAAAAGAGGTTTAACCTTAACCACTTGCCGTCTGCCATATAGCAAAATGACGGCAGCAAAGTGGTTGTGTTATCCTAATTGGACATCATATGACCTGATCAGGATAACAAGCCGCTGAGTGCCCCTGAGGGCGCGCATCGCGGCAGTCGTTGTTGTGGCGTGTCACTCTGACACACCGCAACTCTGATGTAGGTAAAGAGTCTCTAACGGAGACTCTTTACCATGTGATCAGCTGTGTCCAATCATGGCTGATCATGATGTAAAAAGGAAGAGCCGTTAATCGGCATTTCCTCACTCGCATCTGATAGATGCGAGTAGAGGAAAGCCGATTGGTTCCTCCTCTGACAGGGGGCTCTGTGCTGGTTGTTTATCAGGACAGGCCCCGCCGCAGATGCCCACCCAGGACCACCATGGATGCCACCACTGATGACTAGGTATGGCATCCCTGGTGGCCATGGGTGGCAATGTGTGCCCACATATGATGCCAATGTGTGCCCACACATGATGCCAATCAGTGCCCACCAGCAATACCTGCCAGTGCCTCCTAATCAGTGATGATTATCAGTGCAATCAATCAGTGGCACTCATCAGTGTCCATCAGTGCCACCTATCAGTGCCCATCAATGACCATCAGTGTCCATCAGTGCCACCCAAAAGTACCCATCAATGCAGCCTTCAATGACCATCAGTACCACCTATGAGTGCCCATCAGTGCCGCCTATCAGTGCCCAATATGTCGTATATCAGTGCCACCTCATTGGTGCTACCTCATCTGCGCTCATCAGAGCCGCCTTATCAGTGCCCATCAGTGCAGCCTCATCAGTGCCCATCAGTGAATCAGAAAACTTACTTATTTCCAAATTTTTTAACAGAAACGAAGAAAAACTTTTTTTTTAAAAATTTTTTGGTCTTTTTTTATTTGTTTACCAAAAATGAAAACGGCAGAGGAAATCAAATACCACCAAAAGAAAGCTCTATTTGTGGGAATGAATTGATAAAATATTTGTTTGGGTACAGTGTAGCATGACCGCTAGGTATGAGCTTCGTGTTTGAGTCGAACCCATGTTCGACACGAACATCGTCTGTTCGCCCGTTCGCCAAATTGCGAATGGGCCGTTCATGCCAAATTCGTGTGGCGCGTCACAGCCCATAATTCACTGCGGCATCGCAGTGCATTGCTGGCTGATGATTGGCCAAGCATGCACTATGAGCCGCATGCATGGCCAATCACAGTGCCATCAGTAGAGAGAGCTGTAATTGGCCAAAGCCAGGGTGGCTTTGGCCAATTATGGCTCAGGGGGTGTAGAACACGCCCCACACTATATAAGGCCGCCTGCACGGTGGCCCTGTGTAGTGTGTTCCGGCGTGCTTAGAGAGAGAGACAGACAGTGTCATTTCATTTGAGTTAGCTAGATTAGGCAGGACAGTCAGTGAGTTAGCTGCACTTACAGTGTATTGTGTATATATATATGCATCCCAGGTGTTGTGTGTATATATATATATATATATATATATATATATATATATATATATATATATATACACATACACACTGTATTCAGTTTAGCTAGATCTGTTCCTGTTATCTTCCTACTGACAGGCAGGCTTGTCTTATTACAGTATTTACAGCTACCTGAAGAAAATTGCTGGTGTTCTTTTGATCCTATTAGTATCACAGTCAGGCAGCTAGATTATTTACAGTTAGTGTAGTGCGTCCCCCTCACAGTGTTCAGTTAAAGCTACAAGTTAGTTTAGTGTGACCTCTGCACAGTGTTCAGCTAAAACTACAAGTTAGTGTAGTGCGTCCTCCTCACAGTGTTCAGCTAAAGCTACAAGTTAGTTTAGTGTGACCTCTGCACAGTGTTCAGCTAAAGCTACAAGTTAGGGTAGTGCGTCCTCCTCACAGTGTTCAGCTAAAGCTACAAGTTAGTTTAGTGTGACCTCTGCACAGTGTTCAGCTAAAGCTACAAATTAGGGTAGTGCGTCCTCCTCACAGTGTTCAGATAAAGCTACAAGTTGGTGTAGTGCATCCTCCTCACAGTGTTCAGCTAAAACTACAAGTTAGTGTAGTGCGACCTCTGCACAGTGTTCAGCTTAAGCTACAAGTTAGTGTAGTGCGTCCTCTGAACAGTGTTCAGCTAAAACTACAAGTTAGTGTTGTGCGAGCTCTGCACAGTGTTCACCTAAAGCTACCTGTAGAAGGTTGGTGGTGTTTTCCTGATCCTATCACTACCGCAGGCAGCTAAATAAGCTACAAGTTAGTTTTTTGCGAGCTCTGCACAGTGTTCACCTAAAGCTACCTGTAGAAGGTTGGTGGTGTATTCCTGATCCTATCACAACCGCAGGCAGCTAAATAAGCTACAAGTTAGTTTTTTGCGAGCTCTGCACAGTGTTCAGCTAAAGCTACCTGTAGAAGGTTGGTGGTGTTGTCCTGATTCTATCACTACCGCAGGCAGCTAAAAAAGCTACAAGTTAGTTTTTTGTGAGCTCTGCACAGTGTTCAGCTAAAGCTACCTGTAGAAGGTTGGTGGTGTTCTCATACTACAGGCAGGCAGTTGATTTTGTTAGCTGCAGTATCAGTATATATATATATATATATATATATATATATATATATATCCCAGCTTAGTGCAGCTACAGGCCATTAGTATGTCTGGAAGGCCAACAAGGAGAGGCAGACAGTCACAAGCCAATAAAAGAGGGCAAGCAGGCTCTGTGTCTAGAGGCAACAGTGCTAGTCGTGGAGACGGTGCATCCTCATCAGCACGGGGCCATGGGACACGCTTGGCCTTTTTTTCGGCAGCTGACTGTGTTGAGCCGCAACATGCAGAAGACTTGGTCGAGTGGATGACCAAGCCGTCCTCATCCTCCTCATCCTCTCTCACCCATGCTCAGGGTACTTTGTCTGGCAAAGCAGCTGCCAACGCGGCCTCTTATCTCGGCTCAATGGCATCATTGACTCCTTCCCTAGCCCCATGTCCTCCTGAGGAGTCCCTCGAACTGTTTCACCACAGTGTTGGGTACATGCTCCAGGAGGATGCCCAGCGTTTAGAAGGCTCTGATGATGATACTGAGCTAGATGAAGGCAGTAACGTGAGCACGGACAGAGGGGGTGCCCAAGAAGGACAGCAATCTGGCAGTCATGCTCCCCCTGCTGCAGCATACTGCCAGGTTTGCTCCAGTGATGAGGAGGGAGGGAATGATGAGGTCACTGACTCAACGTGGGTGCCTGAGAGAAGGAGGAGGAGGAGGAGGCACATCACCAACGAGGCAGGATGCCCTCCAGGGGCCAGCCTAAGGACAGCACACTGACCGCATCACACCCCAAAGCTCCGAATGTGCAGGGCACTGCTGTCTCTGTGTGTTATTCAAAAAGTTCTTTGGTGTGGGCCTTTTTTGAGACGATTGCAGCAGATAGCACTGCTGCTATTTGCAACATATGTCTCAAGCGTATCTCGCGTGGCCAAAACATCTCCCGCTTGGGCACCACATGCTTGACCAGACAAATGGTGACCTGCCATGGAGTTCGTTGGCAAGCGTATCTTAAAGACCCACACCAAAGAACAAAGAGGACCTCTCCTTGCTCCTCATCATCTGAGATCTCCAACCCCACTATACCTTCAGTCCTCTCTGAGACCTGCACTGAGAGAAATGAAGGGGTAGAATTAGGTGTGTCACAGCCAAGTACTTTTGGGAAATTTGCTTTCCGTTCACCGACGTCAGATTGTACCAGGCAAATTTCCCTGCCCCAGCTGCTGCACCGCCAAAAGAAGTTCGCTCCCAGCCATCCACATGCCCAGCAGTTGAATGCTAGCTTGGAAAAATTGCTAGCACTTCAACTGCTGCCTTTTTAGTTGGTAGACTCTGCCCCCTTCCGTGAGTTTGTGGAATGTGCGGTTCCTCAGTGGCAGGAACCCAAACGCCAGTTTTTCTCACGGAAGGCGATTCTGGCTCTCTACCGGCATGTGGAAGGCAGTGTCCATGCCTCGCTGGACAGGGCAGTCAGCGGTAAGGTGCATATTACCACTGACTCATGGTCCAACAGGCATGGACAGGGACGTTACCTAAGTTTCACCGTGCATTGGGTGACTCTGCTGGCAGCTGGGAAGGATGCAGGACAAGGTGCAGTAGTGTTGGAGGTTGTTCCGCCACCACGCCTCCAAAATATCACTACTAATGATTGTGACACACCTCTCTCCTCCACCCCCTCCTCTTCTTCTTTCCTCATGGCCTCTTCCTGTGCTTTGTCCTCGGAACCAGCGGTGCTCCATAGGCATTCAAGGGGCTACTCAAGTACGCAGGCCAAAAGATGCCATGCGGTGCTTGAGCTGGTGTACTTGGGGGACAAGAGCCACACTGGGGCAGAGGTCTGTCAGCTCTGCAGGGGCTGGTTTAGAGGTGGTTGACGCCATGCCAACTTAAGGCAGGAATGGTGGTTTGCGACAATGGCACCAACCTCCTCTCTGCCCCCTGACAGGGACAAATGACCCATGTGCCCTGTTTGGCTCACGTCCTTAACTTGGTGGTGCAGCGGTTCTTGGGCAGGTACCCTGGCTTACAGGATGTCCTGAGGCAGGCCAGGAAAGTTTGTGTGCATTTCCGCCGGTCATATAATGCCAGTGCTCGGCTGGCGGACCTCCAAAAGGAGTTTAACCTGCCAAGAACTGCCTAATCTGTGACATGCCCACCAGGTGGAACTCAAGGTTGGCCATGCTGCAGCGGCTGCACACACAGCAGAGGGCCATCAATGAGTACCTGTGCGACTATGGCACCAGGACAGCGTCAGGGGAGCTTGTTTTTTTTTCCCCACGCCAGTGGGCCATGATAAGGGATGCATGCACTGTCCTGTCACCATTTGAGGAGGCCACGAGGATGGTGAGCAGTGACAGTGCATACATCAGTGACACTGTCCCCCTTGTCCACCTGTTGGAGCACACGCTGCGTGGAATAATGGACAGGGCACTTGAGGCAGTACAGAGGCAGGAAGAGGAGAACTTCCTTAGCTCTCAAGGCCCCCTTTATCCAGATAGTGTTCCTGCGTGCCCGCCGATCACACAGGAAGAGGACGAGGAGGAGGAGGAGGATTGTGTCAGTATGGAGGTGGAGCCTGGCACTCAGCATCAGCAGCAGTCTTTAAGGGATTAGTCCCAATAAACACATGGACTTGTACGTGGCTGGGAGGAGGTGGCTGCAGACCATATCGTCCTTAGTGACCCAGAGGACTCCGGATCGAATGCCTCAGCAAACCTACGCTGCATGGCCTCCCTGATCCTGCAAAGCCTGTGTAAGGATCCTCGTATTCGTGGTATCAAAGAGAAGGACCAATACTGGCTGGCAACCCTCCTTGATCCACGTTACAAGGGTAAGGTTGTGGACCTTATCTTGCCGTCACAGAGGGAGCAGAGGATGAAACATCTTCGGGAGGCCTTGCAGAAAGGTCTGTGCAACGCGTTCCCAGAGACTGGGAGGTTACAAAGCCCTGTTTCTGGACAACGTGTTGCTGAGGCTTCGGTCAGTCAAAGAAGGAGCGATGGAGAAGGTGGCCATTTGACCGATGCGTTCAGACAATTTTTTAGTCCGCAGTCCCAAGGTATGATCAGTTCCAGCAACCATCGCCAGCCTCTGTTTTACATGGTGCAGGAATACCTAGGGGCAAGATCTGACTTGGACACTTTTCCCACCAAAAATCCTCTGGGTTACTAGGTCTTGAGGATGGATCACTGGCCAGAGCTTACAAAGTATGCAATTGAGCTACTGGCCTGTCCTGCATCCAGCGTTCTTTCGGAATGCACATTCAGTGCTGCTGGAGGCTTTGTAACCGATCACAGGGTGCGTCTGTCCACCGACTCAGTCGATCGACTGACCTGATGCTGATGCTGAGTGACTATCCTGATTAATTATCCTCTTCCTCCTCAATGATCACGCTGATAGCTTGTAAGAACATTTTTGGTTTTGGGCGCCGCCACCAGTGCCTAAGGCCCAATTTTTCAGCCCCTGTTTAACAGGGGCGTGTAATTACAATTTTTGATGCAATACTTTGCAGCAGGGCTCGTTCCTGCGTTCCAACTAGAGTATCTGTGAGGGGTTGCAGCGTTGTGGCACCAGTGCCTAAGGCCCAATTTTTCAGCCCCTGTTCAACAGGGGCATGTAATTACAATTCTTGATCTAATATTTCACAGCAGGGCCCGTTTCTGCACCCACCAAGAGCGAGTGAGGACTTACAGTGTTGTGGCACCAGCACCACCACCAAAGGCCCAATTTTTCTGCCCCTGTTCAACAGGGGCATGTAATTACAATTCTTGATCTAATATTTCACAGCAGGGCCCTGTGAGGACTTACAGTGTTGTGGCCACAACAACACCTAAGGCCCAAATTTCTGCTGAGTATATAGGGCAGGCCCCTACTTTCAAACATCCAACTGCAGGGACTGTTCTAAGCACGGGAAACACGCGCCCCTTTACAGGCATACTATAGACACCCCCCAGGTACGATATTTAAAGGAATATTTCATTGGGCGATTGGTACAGAGGGGGAGAGATCGGATGGGAGCCGCGCTGTGGGCTGGATGTGTAGTGCCCACAGCGCTGCTCAGTGACATGTGCAGTCACATCCATCCATCCCTCCGTGGTCAGCCACCCCCCATGCTCTGCAATTCCCTGTGCAATACTCTGCAATTCCCTGTGCAATACTCTGCAATACCCCGCAATACTCTGCAATGCCCCGCAATACTCTGCAATGCCCCGCAATACTCTGCAATGCCCCGCAATACCCCGCAATACCCCACAATACCCCTCAATACTCTGCAATACCCCGCAATACTCTGCAATACCCCACAATACTCTGCAATACTCTGCAATACTCTGCAGTGCCCAGCCATACCCAGCCATACCAAGCCATACTCTGCAATACTCGGTGATACCCAGCCATATTTTGCCATGCTCAGCCATACCCAGCCATACTCGGCTATACTCAGCCATACTCAGCCATACTCAGCCATACTCAGCCATACTCAGCCATACTCGGCTGTACTCGGCCTCTGTATGTGGCCAGGCTGTGGAAGTCTCACACATGTAGTATCGCCGTACTCAGGAGTAGGAGAATCTATTTTGGGGGGTCATTTTTGGTATATACATGCTATGTGTTAGAAATATTGTATAAATGGACAACTTTGTGTTAAAAAAAATGTGTTTTAACCACTTACCGCCCGCCAGCCGTCACACGACGTGCTTGACTTTGTGCGGGGATATCTGAATGATGCGTGCAGCTACAGGCATCATTCAGATATCAGCTTTTTCAGCCGGTGATTCCCTACACCATGAGAATGATCATAGCGGCTGTTCCACTGCTTGATCATTCTTACGGGAGGCGAGAGGGGACATCCCCCCTCTCGCCGCCCTCAGGTGCTTCTACCGACTCAACGCTACAATTGAAGCCAGGATCTTTTTTTTTTTTTTTATTGCAGGCTTCCCAGCCTAGAGGTGAGATGTGGGGTCTTATTGATGCTGTAAAGAGGACCTGTCATGCCATATTCCAATTACAGGGGATGTTTACATTCCTTGTAATAGAAATAAAAGTGATCAAAAAATTAATTTTTTGGAAAAAAGCCTCAAACTAAAATAAATAAAGTAAAATGAACAATAAAAAAAGAAAAAAAATGTCCCCATGTCCCTGTGTGCTCGCATGCAGAAGCGAACGCATACTTAAGTTGTGCCTACATATGAAAATGGTGTTCAAACCACACATGTGAGGTATCGCTGCGTTTGGCGGAGCAAGAGCAATAATTGTGGCCCTAGACCTCCTCTGTAACTCACAACATGTAACCAGTAAAACATTTTAAAGCGTATCCTATGGGGATTTTTAAGTAGCGAAGTTTGGCACCATCCCACGAGCGTGTGCAATTTTGAAGGGTGACATGTTAGGTATCTATTTACTCGGCATAACTTCATCTTTCACATTATGCAAAAACATTGGGCTAACTTTACTGTTTTCTTTTTTTAAAGCACAAAACATAAAAAAAAAAACGCGTTCGAAAAATTGCTGCGCAAATACCGTGCGAGATAAAAAGTTGCAACGACCGCCCATGTATTCTCTATGGTCTTTGCTAAAAACATATATATAATGTTTTGGGGTTCTATGTAATTTTCTAGCAAATAAGTTATGATTTTTACATGTAGGAGAGAAATGTCAGAATTGGCCTGAGTGTTCCTAGAATGCCTGATGGTGCTCCCTGCATGTTGGGCTTCTGTATGTGGCCACGCTGTGTAAAAGTCTCACACATGTAGTATCACCGTACTCGGGAGTAATAGCAGAATGTGTTTTGGGGTGTAATTTGTGGTATGCATATGCAGTATGTGCGAAATAACCTGCTAATATGACAATTTTGTGAAAAAAAAAAAAAAAGAAAAAAAAATCTTGATTTTGAAAAGAATTGTGGGAAAAAATGACAAGTTCAAAAAACTCATCATGCATCTTTCTAAATACCTTGGAATGTCTTCTTTCCAAAAAGGGGTCATTTGGGGGGTATTTGTACTTTTCTGGCATGTTAGGGTCTCAAGAAATGAGATAGGCCGTCAGTACTTCATCTGTGATCAATTTTCAGAGATTGGCACCATAGCTTGTGGACTCTATAACTTTCACAAAGACCGAATAATATACACAGATTTGGGTTATTTTTACCAAAGATATGTAGCGGTATAAATTTTGGCCAAAATATATGAAGAAAAAATTACTAATTTGCAAAATTTTATAACAGAAACGACGAAAAATGCATTTTTTACAGAATTTTCGGTCTTTTTTCTTTTATAGCGCAAAAAATAAAGAACCCAGCGGTGATTAAATACCACCAAAAGAAAGCTCCATTTGTGTGAAAAAATGACAAAAATTTCATTTGGGTACAGTGTTGCATGACTGAGTAATTGTCATTCAAAATGTGAGAGCACCGAAAGCTGAAAATTGGTCTGGTTATTAACCTCCCTGGCGGTATGATTATTTCTGATTTTAGGTGCTGAAAGCGGTACAATTATTTTGCACAGAAATTTGGCGTTTTATTTTGTAGGCCTGTAATTCTTAGGAATAGTTCACTTAAATCTGTCCAAACAAGAGTCTAGTAGACATCCCAGGTATGATAAAGTTTGAAAAACGAAATAAAAAATTATAATATAATAAATAACTATAAATAATTATAACAAATAATAATATAATAATAATAAAAATTATATAATAATGTAATCAAATCAAAAACACTGAAATTTGCTCAGTTGCAGAATTTTAGCTTTTATTACTTTTAGTGTTTGATGACGGATCTCCTCACAAATCACTATCGCTCAATTCTGCGAGTGATTCTAATTTATTATCGCTTTTTTCTAGCTGCTCTAAAACCACTTTTGATGTAAAGGGACAGTTTTGGTTGCTATGGACAATCTCCAGTTTCCTGGCAGAAAGAACAGTTTTATATATATAAAACTGCATGCAGCACACTGGGCAGACCACTAGGGACAAAGGGGATGTGTAGTTATTTGATACAGTACTGTAATCTGTAAGATTACAGTATACTGTATCTGTACTGTGTGTTTCACTATTTGAATTTACCGCCGAACTCCGTCCCCGTGCGTCGCACCGCTCGCAGGGAACGGAGCTCGGCACTGTGAATCGAGCGAGACACAGCGGCTCGCCGATCACAGCGGGGAGACATCGCAGGATCCAGGGGACAAGGTAAGTATACTCTTCCTGGATCCTGCGATGCAAGCCCGAGTCTGGCTCGGGGATACCGCTTTTGGTATAAAAAATCCAACCCGAGCCAGACTCGGGAATACCGCCAGGGGGGTTAAGGGGGTTTAAGTGCCCAGTGGTCAAGTGGTTAATCATGTTTTTCTAGTTTGGGGTATACCAGCAAACCTCAGTAGTGACAGAGGATTCCATTTTATAGGTAAAATCATGCAGGTAATGTGTAAAATCTTGGGAATAGAATAGAGATTTCATGTATCATATCATTCACAGTTTGCAGGTACAGTTTTTTCAGTTACAAAGTATTGTTCATTTGAATTAATGACAGGAAGACATTACTTTGTCACTTGTGTTTCACAATGAACTTTTGTTGGCAATACACAGCAATGATTGTTAGTGTCCCTTTGAAGTGTATTGTACTGCAATGCTTGTGATTTGAGAAGGGATACTAGGATGTTATTTAAAATGTATTGAATGTCATTCAGAAAATGACATTTCATCACATCAACATGCATTGTATCTTTTTAGTATTTTGTGCTCCTTTTGCACAACAGTGTTTTGGTTAAGGATGATACAGGACAATTTGAACAGAATTTTGTCACATGCAGTTACTTGTATGAAAAAAATGGTCCCTCCACACATTTTTAAGTTTGAGTTAAAAGATCATAATTTCTTTATTTTACAATATTCCTTGTTTAGGAGATTGGTAAAAAATAATTTGTATATATACTAATATGTAGTATTTGTTTTAGATGTTTAAAGAAACTTGTATTGTATAAGTTCATAGCCCAACTCTTAGGGATTTTAGAGTGAAGTGACACCCACCTTTTTAAAAAGGAGGGAGGGAATACTACTCATTGAAAGCCGGCGTTCTCTGTGGGACTACAAGACAAGGGGAAACTTTTCTGAATAAGAAAAGGAGGGGGTTTGTTTTTTTTGGAGTAGAATGCCTGTAACAGAGTTTTTGGGCAGACATGCACTCCTGCAGAAGCTGCAACAGACATTCACTCCAGTATACACAAGGCACATATACAGCATGAGAACTGCTGTTACATCCACACACACATATCTGATTCTTGTAACATTTTGTTACTTTATTAAAACCAAAATGATCTTTTGTACAAGATAAGCAATTTATCAAGATTGATAACTAAGAACGGAAAGGTTTATTTAAACCAAAATTAGATGCTGTTAGCACAAGTCTAGACAGAAAGAAAAATGGTGATCAAAGAGTTGCCACGTGTAAGGCCACACTCAGGGATGGTGAGATACACATCACAGGCGAAACTAAAGTTTCAGGAGAAGTGGACCAGGGCAAAGTAATTGGGAAGGTCCATTTGACACCTTGGATGTTCAAGGGGTAATCGTACTAGTTCAAGGACTTCTCAATTTAGTGAAAAATGCATGGGAGTGGAGGAAGCCAGCCTCCTGCCCCAACGGTAAGCCAGAGCAGAGGATGTGGAGTCCCCAGCAGAAGTGCTGGCAACAGGGCAGAGTGCCCAGCACCGGCAACAACTGTGCAGTTCCAGGTAGCCAGGGCTGTCAGGCCCTCTCTCCAGCGACAAGCTGAGGTAGTAAAGCTTCTACTCCCAGCTAAATCACTGGCAACAGGGCATAGTGCCACTGGTCTCTGCCTAGCACAGGGCTTGACAAATTTACTTGGAATCTAGGAGCCAGCTAAAAAAGTTAGGAGCCAGGTTTTTTTTTAAACGACCAACAAAGCTTAATTTTCAATATAAAAAAATAACTAATCTTAAATTTACACAGAAAGACCGCCCCGCTAGCGGCCGAATAGCGCCACTAAAATGACGGTAAAGCGGCGCTAAAAATAGCGCCGCTTTACCGCCGACGCCCCCGCGGCTCGGTGTGAAAGCGTTTTAAGGGTCCGATCAGGTCCGCCTGAAAAACGGACAGGCGAACCTGATCAGACAGCCCGTGGGAAAGGGGCCAAACAGGGAGATAACAAATAAATTAATTTTAATTAAGAAAAAAAAAACAGTTTTTACTTTAAAAATATAAATAAATAAAAATAAAAGCTATTACAAAAAAAAAAAAAAAGGCTATCCCCACACTCACTTTCTTCTCTTCTCCACTTTGGGAAGGAGATGTGCGGGTAGTGAAAACAGGCAGGTATCGCAGCGCTGCCTCCATTAGCATTGCATTAGCATTGCTGGTTGTAATACCAACGGCCACCACAAGATGGTGCCAGGTTCCAAAAGGACCGAAGAAGGGCGCAAAGCCGTGGCCTCAATTACCGGCCAGCGTGGCCCGACGCGATCACACGGGGGGGTCGGAGTCCGCACGGAGACAGGATACCCCCAGCTGTGCCGCCCCAGGTGCCAGGTCGCTAATTCTAGTCGCAAATGCGACCTGGCGCCCTGGGTTTGTCGAGCCCTGGCCTAGCACCTACAGTGTCTCTACAGCTTCAGGAAGCTGGGGCGATCAGTGCCTCTGCCCAGCAGCAGACCAAGTCCCGGAATGTTAAAAACCACCCAGCTGAAGCGTTGGCAGCCGGACAGAGAGTCAATGACATCTGCCCCACACCTACTGATGTTAACTATTACTTGCAGCCAAGAATGGAGATTATGCGGACTGAATATGTGAGTTCACTCTGCCCGACTAATGCATGTCCAGACCAGGTGGGGGTCTGGGACCTTGTTAGTCGACCTTTGATGGGGGAGAAATGTGACAGACTCACCCGTGACAGAGGCCTTTGGAGGGGACTGAATGCTAGCCTCTTGCCTACTGAGTATGGGCCCTGGTATTTGAGGGAGCTACAAGCATTTAGGAAGGTATAAAAAAGTGGGGAGAAATGCAGCACCAACTCTAGGTAAAAAAAAAAAAAACAGCCAACACCACAATCAGACTAATTGCAGATGAATACATAAAAAAACAAAAAGTGTGGCGCTAATAAAAGTGAAAAAAAGCTATGTATGTGTATGTGATTGGCCACAGAGATCACTATAGCCAATGACTAAAATCCTAATTAAATCAATACATATGAGAAGTATATATTAAAATAAAATAATGTGCTAATACAGGCAGTGAAAGTAACATCAAAAAATGTTAATAATAAGGCGAAATATAAACGCCGTGAGTGCAGAAAGGTGATAAGGCAATTATCTTGTTCCAAACTTCTAAAGTGATATTGAAGGTGATTAATGAGTATAAGATATTGTCTTCTCCAAAATAGATTCCAAATGAAAGGATGAAATGGGTGAAGATAAAATACCCTTACCAGAAAATGTGGACTCAGCCTGTCGGCGGTGAGTCAAACGGGCTTGTACAGCCACAGCGGTGAAGGTAAGTGGTAATCCCGCTGGATAGGATGAGCTTGGTAGGGAGATGGAACCTGAAGATTTACTCGCCACCGAAAAGGGATAAAGCAGACATGGAATTCCAGTTGTCCTGATATCCTATCATAAGGCCGGCTTAAATCTTCTACCGAACTCCGCTCAGTCAAAACCAGTTCCCATGATATGAAAAGGAAAAAAGCTTCCACACAGTGTAAATCCAACAAAGGTGGAAACATTTTTATCGATGTAAAAAATTTCCAATATACAATAAAAGTAAGGGCGGTAAAAATTGGGTTCAATTGAACATAAAAAAGCTCAGTAAAGGGTAGCTAGGGTAGCAAACAGGACCCAACAAGTTTCGTCCTCATGGACTTCTGCTGGGGTATGTCTTATATATATTATACACATTAATCACCTTCAATATCACTTTAGAAGTTTGGAACAAGATAATGGCCTTATCACCTTAGTGATTGATATGGACTACACTTGTATGTCAACATTGAATTTTGTTTATGATATATGGGTCATTTATTCACTTCATTTTTGTTGCATTTTCTTGTTAGGTTTTTACCCATAAGATTCTGCACTCACGGCGTTTATATTTCGCCTTATTATTAACATTTTTTGATGTTACTTTCACTGCCTGTATTAGCACATTTTTTTATTTTATTTTAATATATACTTCTCATATGTGTTGATTTAATTAGGATTTTAGTCATTGGCTATAGTGATCTCTGTGGCCAATCACATACACATACATAGTTTTTTTTAACTTTTATTAGTGCCCCACTTTTTGGTTTTTAATTTAGGACGATATTCTGTTATGTAATGCAAAAGGACATTATTAAGGAGGCCACGGTGGTCTCTTCTAGCTTGGGACTCAGTGGACAGATGTCAGTGAAAGGAATGCTGATTAATGATTTCTAAAAAGCCAAGGTCTTTCACCCAATAGTTTATTGTGCTCTTTAATACACACCTTTGTCTCCTAGCAAACTATTGGGGGATGTGTTTATACTTATGTGTATGGTAAGTTAATAAAAATATATAAATCTTGCGAGCTACTCTAGAGCAACCCGAGAGACTGCAATCAGCGTCAGATTTAAAGTAACCTGAGGTTACAACCTAGCATCAGGTGTGGTATAACAATTCCTGTGAAATAAAGTGCAAATTCACAGCTGCTAAGCATTGATCACAATCCCATAATCTGTGAAAACATATATACAAGAAACAAAAAAATGCAGCGCTCTGTGATACTGAACCTTACAAATACATAGATAGTGCCATAAACAATGAAAATCAATATTGCTAAAAAATGTAACATTGAACATAAAAAAATATATTTTTTGTGTAACAAGCAAGCTCACAGTGAAAATGTTTTTATCAAGTGTCCAAAAGAGAGATATTTACTTCCAAATTTCATCAATCCACAGAGACAAAAGTGCAAATTGGGGCATTATTCGTATTACTGTCCAAAAGGTGACTCTAGTGATGGTAATCCTGATAAGCAGAGGGTGACTTCACACACGTGCTATCCCCCCCCCCCCCCGTGTGAATGCACTCACCTCCAACAGTGTGACCACACACTTAAGTTTGGTCCACATAAGCAGTTGAACCACTCCTGGGCTCTAATGGCGCATACACATGAGCGGACTTTCCGTCAGAGTAGACTCTGACGGTTTTTACGATGGAGTTTTGATGGATTTCCGACAGAGTTCCACCGAAACTGACTTGCCTACACACTATTACACCAAAGTCTGATCGTTTAGAACGCGATGACGTACGACCGGACTAGTAAAAGGAAGTTCAATAGCCAGTAGCCAATAGCTGCCCTTGCGTAGTTTTTGGTCCGTCGGACTAGCATACAGAGGAACGGTTTTCTCGATAGGATTTGAGTCCGTCGGAAAGATTTGAAACATGTTCTATTTCTAGGTCCGTCAGAATTTTCGAAAGAAAAGGTCCGATGAAGCCCACACACGATTGGAATGTCTGACGGAATGATTCCGTCTGACCTTTTCTGCCAGAAAGTCCAGTCGTGTGTACACGGCATTAGTGAAACTGGCTCAGCAGGATCCCACAGGAAAATCCAGAGAAGTTGTCCTCAATTTAAAACAAGAAAGAGGCTGGATAGTGTATTATCGCTAGTTTAACCTCCCTGGCAGTTTTCCTGAGTGTGGCTCTGGGTTAAAATTCAGCACCATTATCGGTAACCCCGAGCCACACTCGGGATTACATCGCAGGATCCTGGAGCGGTATACTTACCTTGTCCCCGGGATCCTGCGATGTCCCCCGCAGTGTCCGTGGGCTCTGTCCTCCTCCGAAGCCTCTCTGTGCCAGGCTCCGTTCCCTGCGAGTGTCGCGACACACGGGGGCTGAGCCTGGTGGCAAATTCAAAAAAATGTAAAAATCATAATACATACAGTACTGTAATCTTACAGATTACAGTACTGTATGAAATTATTTCACATCCCTTTTGTCCCCAGTGCTTTGGCCCATGCCCTGCATGCAGTTTTTTATTACATATACTGTTCTTTCTGCCTGGAAACTGGAGATTGTCCATAGCAACCAAAAAGTGTCCCTTTACGTCAAAAGTGGCTTTAGACCAGCTAGAAAACAGCGATAGTAAATTAGAACACTTGCAGAATTGAGCGATAGTGAATCGTGGGGAAATTTATTTTATTTATTTTTTTTTTTTTTAATTATTTATTTTTATTTATTATATTAAAATTTATGTTTTTGTGTTTCAAACTTTATCATACCTGGGATATCTACTAGACTCTTGTTTGGACAGATTTAAGTGTGTTATTGTTAAGAATTACAGACCTACAATATAAAACGCCAAATTTCCATGCAAAATAATTGTACCGCTTTCAGCACCTAAAATCCGAAATAATCATACCGCCAGGGAGGTTAAAAAAGTATTTTTAAAACATAACATCAGGGTACTCACACATTTTAGGTACTTCCAGCGCACCAAACTATAAAATCATTAGGCATAGGATTCCTCTTCAAATGACTTCCAAACTTGTATGTGTCAGCAGCTTGTACAAACAAGCATGTATCCGAGGTCCTCAGGTTTGTCTCTCAGCTACCTTTGTTCCTGTCTCAAGTTCTGCTAACCTGTTTTTACCTGTTGTGACCCGGATTGACCCTGACCTGCTCTGATCCTCTCCAGTACCTTGACCCCAGCTTGTTTGACCCTTTCATGACTAAGCCTATTTTTGAAATTTGGTGTTTACAAGTTAAAATCCGTATTTTTTGCTAGAAAATTACTTAGAACCCCCAAACATTATATATATTTTTTTAGCAGAGAATCTAGAGAATAAAATGGCAATTGTTGCAATATTTTATGTCACACGGTATTTGTGCAGCGGTGTTTTAAACGCAAATTTTTGGAAAAGGGGCACTTTCATGAATTTTAAAAAATCCAAACAGTAAAGTTACCTGAATTTTTTTGTATAATGTGAAAGATGATGTTACGCCGAGTAAATAGATACTAAACATGTCACGCTTTATAATTGCATTCCATAGGTGACGCTTTAAATTTTTTTGTAGTTACCAGGTTAGAGTTAGAGGAGGTCTAGTGCTAGAATTATTGCTCTTGCTCTGACGACCGCGGCGATACCTCACATGTGTGATTTGAACACCGTTTACATATGCTGGCGCGACTTGCGTATGCGTTTTCTTTGCTCGCGGGGATGGGGGCACTTTAAAAAAAATAATTCTTATTTATTTTATTTATTTTGATATTTATAAATTGTGTTTAAATTTTTTTTTTTTTGATGACTTTTATTGCTGTCACAAGCAATGTAAACATCCCTTGTGACAGTAATAGGTGGTGACAGGTACTCTTTATGGAGGGATCGGGGGTCCGGTATAACAGCCGAGCGGCATTTAGCCGCATCGGTTGTTATACTCGGATAGCCGATCACCCGCTCTAAACAGTACGGGGATGATGTCTGCAGCTGCAGGCATCATCCCGGTATAACCCCGGAAAGCCCAGTATGCACATCCGCGTACGCTCGGCGGGAAGGGGTTTAAAGGATTCCTCTGCTACCTACCTTCTGTGTTTGACCCCCGACTTGTCAAAGGACTACTCTACTTTCCAGCTCTCTGTGCATGACCCCGGCTTGTCTAAAGGATTCCTCTGCTGACATGCCTCCTGTGCTTGATGCCTGGCTTGTGTAATGGACTTCTCTACTGGCCTGCCTCCTGTATATGACCCGGGCTTGCACTAAGGACTTGCTTCTACTGAACTTTCTGTGCCTAACCCCCAGTATCCTCCTAGACGCAGTCCCACCTACTATCACTGGGTCTGTTGGGTTAGAGCCCTCACCGGGCTTCCTACTCCAGTCTGGTGTCAAGTCCATTCCTGCATGGCATCTCTGCTCTTCGTTAGTCCTCCACTCAAGACCCACCTACCTTCTGGTATACTGTGCCTCTCTGTGCCCTATGCCCTCTGTACCACCTTCAGGGGTAAAGTGCGCTCAGCTGCAAGGGGAGCCGCTCTGAGCATCTCGGCCTTGGTGAGTACCCTGACAGTGGGACATTTCATTACAGACGTTTATTATTTTTATAAGAAAAAAAATCCTTTACAATCGCTTTAAGCTTAGATTGATCTATTCTAAGCTGATCCCTTAGTACATTCAGTGTCAGCTCACAGCCATCAGGTGGCCATAATGAGAAATTTGTTTCTGAATCCACTGACCGACTACTCTCATTATCAGTGTAATATACTATTATAGAGACGGAAGATCACTCACCAGAAACATTATGATGGAACTGAAGATGAGATTTACCAAAAATAATGCAGAAAATAAAACAAAATAACGATAATTTCCTCTGTATGAAACAGGATCTGTGAGAAAGAAATTGTAATAAAACATAAAATGTATAATATTTAGATACACATATGATAAATATACATTGTGGTTAATTTCCTAAAGCTGGGTACACACTCACAAACTTTTAGCTTGTTCCTGAGGAAGCAACTGAAATTCACTACATGGGATGCCCTGTCAGCCACCTCCCATCCAAAATCCTATGATTGAAAAATTGAAGAAGCCGGGGTGGTAAACTTTCGGCTGAACAGCAGCTTCAATCGAGGAGATTTAGTCGCTCTTTGGATATTCTGACAAGCACTGGCTGCAGATGGGGGAATCTATCAGAATTCATTCAGTCTGCAGGTTGAAAAAATGTATCTATGTGTGTATGCCCAGTTTAAAGGAGTAGAGAATGATCACTTCCACAGTAATTTTTCACCACAACCATGTGCATTGCATGCAGTTGCAACACAGCCCCATTGATTTGAATTTGTCACATTCAGCAGCAGTACTGCCCGCCTAACACAACAGGGGATATCATTTTTATCACAGCATGTGTACAATCCCATTTGACTTCTTTTTCAGCTTAAGGGGGTTAGTCAGAGGGTGGAAAAGAGACAGCCCAACTGCCTATTTTTACTGCCCATGGCTGCAATTATAAACTAGACCTTAAAGTGTTTGTTAACCCAAAAAATACAGATCCTGGTCCCTTAAAGCGGATTATACAGCACAGTGCTTGTGATGTGTACTCTGCCCTCCTCTAAACTGTAAAGAAAACCTCCCTGAATCTGCCACTTCCTGTATGCCTCTCTCTGCGCTGACCATGAAAATCAGGGCTGCTGAGCCCTGAAAAAAGTAAAAAAATAACTGCGCATAAAAAATAAATAATATTGACCATCTATGCTGCAGAGTCCTATATGTGACACAAACACACAGAAATCGAGTGAGAAAAATGTTGACTTGCGCTTAAACCAAAAAACTAACACGTGTATATCTGAAAATGATGTCCATACTCCATTGAGGGCTGAGCTTTGTCTTTCCCCGTGGATCCACCTGCAATACAGCTTTTACAGCACTACAGCTTCAGAGGTTCCAATCTGGTCTCCATTCTGGTTCCCGGGTTGTCCGAAGTAGCAGGACTACAATGCCCATTTAGACCCTCTGTAACGGGGGGTCATGGGGTTCCGGTAAGCGGCCAGGCACTTCATTTATGGTGGTGGACCCACACATTTGGGATTTCATACATTTGGACACTTTTTTGGCATAATTACAGCACTTTTGGGGTGTTTTTGTACATGGACTTCCTTTTTTTACACTTTTTCTAAATCAAGTTATTTTGCTCTTCTTATACATTGTAATCCTTCACGTTGTTATGCTTAGGTTTATGTACCAATTTGATTTACCATTGGATATATTTCCTTAAAGGGGAGGTTGGACTAATCTCCCAACCTGGTATTTAGTTTTGTCACATCATATTTATGCAATGTTAATATTGTTCACAAATATGCTGAGCCCTGACCACTGTGGTCTGATTGCATCCCTTCGTCATACGCTGCTGTCCCCTCTGCTCTCCTCTCTCCCCCTTACCCCCTCCCTCTTGCATGTCATCTCCTTATATGTGTCTGTCTCCACCCCGCCCCCCCGCTGCTATAGTGTTCTAAATACCGATTTTGAGCTGTCTTCGGGCTGGTCACGTGACTCACGGCCACTTTTACAGCTACGAGACAGAGCTTCTGCGGGAGGAGACGAGCGGCCATGTGATCTCCCCAGCTGACATCAAAGGAAGATCACGCTCCTCCCGCAGAAGACACCCATCAGCTGGAAAGCGGCCGTGAGTCATGTGACTGGCCTGAAGGCAGCTCAGAATCGGTATTTAAAACACTCGTTTTTTAAAACCACTTACATAGTGTGCTATGCCAGCTTCTAATAAATGCGCTGGCATAGTCTTATAAATATGGGTTCACAAACACTTTAACCACTTGAGCCCCGGACCATTATGCTGCCTAAGGACCAGAGGTCTTTTTCCAATTTGGCACTGCGTCGCTTTAACTGCTAATTGCGCGGTCATGCAATGCTGTACCCAAACGAAATTTGCGTCCTTTTCTTCCCACAAATAGAGCTTTCTTTTGATGGTATTTGATCACCTCTGCGGTTTTTATTTTTTGCGCTATAAACGGAAAAAGACCGAAAATTTTGAAAAAAAATGATATTTTCTACTTTTTGTTATAAAAAAAATCCAATAAACTAAATTTTAGTCATACATTTAGGCCAAAATGTATTCGGCCACATGTCTTTGGTAAAAAAAATGTCAATAAGTGTATATTTATTGGTTTGCGCAAAAGTTATAGCGTCTACAAACTAGGGTACATTTTCTGGAATTTACACAGCTTTTAGTTTATGACTGCCTATGTCATTTCTTGAGGTGCTAAAATGGCAGGGCAGTACAAAACCCCCCCAAATGACCCCATTTTGGAAAGTAGACACCCCAAGGAAATTGCTGAGAGGCATGTTGAACCCATTGAATATTTATTTTTTTTGTCCCAAGTGATTGAAAAATGACAAAAAAAAAAAAAAAAATTTACAAAAAGTCGTCACTAAATGATATATTGCTCACACAGGCCATGGGCCTATGTGGAATTGCACCCCAAAATACATTTAGCTGCTTCTCCTGAGTATGGGGATACCACATGTGTGGGACTTTTTGGGAGCCTAGCCGCGTACGGGGCCCCGAAAACCAATCACCGCCTTCAGGATTTCTAAGGGTGTAAATTTTTGCTTTCACTCTTCACTGCCTATCACAGTTTCGGAGGCCATGGAATGCCCAGGTGGCACAAAACCCCCCAAAATGACCCCATTTTGGAAAGTAGACACCCCAAGCTATTTGCTGAGAGGCATATTGAGTCCATGGAATATTTTATATTTTGACACAAGTTGCGGGAAAGTGACACTTTTTTTTTTTTTTTTTTTTCATAAAGTTGTCACTAAATGATATATTGCTCACACAGGCCATGGGCATATGTGGAATTGCACCCCAAAATACATTTAGCTGCTTCTCCTGAGTATGGGGATACCACATGTGTGGGACTTTTTGGGAGCCTAGCCGCGTACTGGACCCCAAAAACCAATCACTGCCTTCAGGATTTCTAAGGGTGAAAATTTTTGATTTCACTCTTTACTGCCTATCACAGTTTCGGAGGCCATGGAATGCCCAGGTGGCACAAAACCCCCCCAAATGACCCCATTTTGGAAAGTAGACACCCCAAGCTATTTGCTGAAAGGCATGGTGAGTATTTTGCAGCTCTCATTTGTTTTTGAAAATGAAGAAAGACAAGAAAAAACATTTTTTTTTTTCTTTTTTCAATTTTCAAAACTTTGTGACAAAAAGTGAGGTCTGCAAAATACTCACTATACCTCTCAGCAAATAGCTTGGGGTGTCTACTTTCCAAAATGGGGTCATTTGGGGGGGTTTTGTGCCACCTGGGCATTCCATGGCCTCCGAAACTGTGATAGGCAGTGAAGAGTGAAATCAAAAATTCACGCCCTTAGAAAGCCTGAAGGCGGTGCTTGGTTTTCGGGGTCCCGTACGCGGCTAGGCTCCCAAAAAGTCTCACACATGTGGTATCCCCGTACTCAGGAGAAGCAGCAGAATGTATTTTGGGGTGTAATTTCATATATTTCCATGGCATGTTTGAGCAATATATCATTTAGTGACAACTTTGTGCAAAAAAAAAAAAAAAAAAAAAAAAATTTGTCTCTTTCCCGCAACTTGTGTCGCAATATAAAATATTCCATGGACTCGACATGCCTCTCAGCAAATAGCTTGGGGTGTCTACTTTCCAAAATGGGGTCATTTGGGGGGGTTTTGAACTGTCCTGGCATTTTATGCACAACATTTAGAAGCTTATGTCACACATCACCCACTCTTCTAACCACTTGAAGACAAAGCCCTTTCTGACACTTATTGTTTACATGAAAAAGTTTTTTTTTTTTGCAAAAAAATTACTTTGAACCCCCAAACATTATATATTTTTTTTAAAGCAAATGCCCTACAGATTAAAATGGTGGGTGTTTCATTTTTTTTTTTCACACAGTAATTGCGCAGCGATTTTTCAAACGCATTTTTTGGGGAAAAAACACACTTTTTTTAATTTTAATGCACTAAAACACGCTATATTGCCCAAATGTTTGATGAAATAAAAAAGATGATCTCAGGCCGAGTACATGGATACCAAACATGACATGCTTTAAAATTGCGCACAAACGTGCAGTGGCAACAAAATAAATACATGTTTAAAAGCCTTCAAAAGCCTTTACAGGTTACCACTTTAGATTTACAGAGGAGGTCTACTGGAAAAATTACTGCACTCGATCTGGCCTTCGCGGTGATACCTCACATGCATGGTGCAATTGCTGTTTACGTTTGACGACAGACCGCCGCTTGCGTTCGCCTTAGCGCGAGAGCAGGGGGCGACAGAGGTGTTTTTTTTTTTTTTTTTTTTTTTCTTTATTATTTTTTTGCTTTTTTAATCTTACTTTTAAACTGTTCCTTTCATATTTTTTTTTTTAATCATTTTTATTGTTATCTCGGGGAATGTAAATATCCCCTATGATAGCAATAGGTAGTGACAGGTACTCTTTTTTGAAAAAATTGTGGTCTATTAGACCCTAGATCTCTCCTCTGCCCTCAAAGCAAATGACCACACCAAGATCGGTGTGATAAAATGCTTCCCCAATTTCCCAATGGCGCTATTTACATCCGGCGAAATCTAAGTCATGAAATACTCGTAGCTTCCGGTTTCTTAGGCCATAGAGATGTTTGGAGCCACTCTGGTCTCTGATCAGCTCTATGGTCAGCTGGCTGAATCACCGGCTGCATTCTCAGGTTCCCTGTTGAGACAGGAGAGCCAGAGAAAAACACGGAAGACGGTGGGGGGGGGGGCATTCCCTCCCACGGCTTGTAAAAGCAGTCTAGAGGCTAATTAGCCGCTAGGATTGCTTTTACATGAAAGCCGACCGCTGGCTGAAAAGAATGATACCAAGATGATACCTAAACCTGCAGGCATCATTCTGGTATAACCACTCAAAGTCGTGAATGGCGTACCTGAAGACAAAAAAATGGTTAACAATGGTTAACAATAAAGCACAGTAAAGTGTAAATAATTACACACCTGAAAAACAAACATGATAAAACATAATAACAATAACAATAACAATCAATAACAATAACAATAACAATAAAACATTGCAGAATAGAATACAGTAAAAAAGAGCAGAACAATAGAGAGAGAGAATAGAGAGAGAGAGAACAATAAAACAACAACTATTTTTTTTTATTTCATATTTTTTTTTTTTTTACACTTTTTTTGTAACTAACTTTTATAACGGTAACCGGTTCCAGGTTCGGGTCTCTCAAAATGCGATGGCATCTTGGGAGACCCTGTGAAAGTGTGCCTAGTCTGTGCAATGCTGTACCCTACGCTAATACTCAACTAGTGAATGGTAGCGTTCAAAACATTCACCAATGCAAAGACCAGGATTGTCAGGACAGGAGGGACAATAATAGCGGGTGTCACGCCTATATCCGCGCTTGCTGCAGACACGACATCTTTTTTGGGGGGTTCGTTGGGTAGGGGTACTCGGGAGGACATAAAGAAAATGCCTCTCATGCAGCCGCCTGCATTTGGTTGGGGATGTGAATGGGGGAAGTACGGGCGCTGCAGAAGCGGTGGGTTCCCAATTAGGATTGGCGAATGCAGCAGGAAGGGCATTATGGGCACGACGGGCCTGTGTTTGTCTTTTTGGTGGCGGCGGGACACTACTTGTGCTTGCCACCTCACCAGCTTGAACTGCACTTATGGGACTCGCCACGTCACCAAGTGTTACTGCAGTGCTGGTTTGACTACGACCGGGGTGTACTAGGCCGCTGGCGCTTGCCAGTTCACCAAAACACTACCAAAAAACTGTTAGCGATCGCAGGGATCAGGCCTGACTCTGCGAACGCTGCAGTTATGCGTTTAGTGTTTTGTAAGTGACAGTGATCGATCGATACCGCACTTGGGTGGGCTGGGCCGGGCGGAGGGGCAAAACGCAGGTGCTAGCAGGTATCTGGGCTGATTCCGCTAACACTGCGTTTTTGGGAACCCTAAACTGCTGGGGACGCTAGTATAGATCTGATCGGATCAGATATTGATCCGTTCAGATACTATACCACTAAGGGAGGTGTATGGTGCGTGCGTGGGTGTTAGCGGTACTGGCGCTAACCTGACGCTGCCTGGGGCTGGTGCTTGCCAGTTCACCAAAACGCTACAAAAAAAACTGTTAGCGATCGCAGGGATCAGGCCTGACTCTGCGAACGCTGCAGTTATGCGTTTAGTGCCTTGTAAGTGACAGTGATCGATCGATACTGCACTTGGGTGGGCCGGGCGGAGGGACAAAACGCAGGTGCTAGCAGGTATCTGGGCTGATCCCGCTAACACTGCGTTTTTGGGAACCCTAAACTGCTGGGGACGCTAGTATAGATCTGATCGGATCAGATATTGATCCGTTCAGATACTATACCACTAAGGGAGGCGCATGCTGCGTGCGTGGGTGTTAGCGGTACTGGCGCTAATTTGACGCTGCCTGGGGCGACGCATATCACCGCCGGGCGATCGGGGGGCTAAACCTTTATTCGGTAATAAACGGCGGGTGCCCTGACACTATAAAAAATAAACGAACTAACCAGCGTCAACCGTAACGGTTATACGGTGATCAGTGGTGAAAGGGTTAACTAGGGGGCAATCAAGGGGTTAAAACATTTATTAGGTAGTATATGGGGGTCCCTGACGCTATAAAACGCTGACGGCGAACCTAAATATTTACCTCACTAACTAGCGTCACCAGCGACACTAATACAGCGATCAGAAAAATGATCGCTTAGCGACACTGGTGACAGGGGGTGATCAAGGGGTTAAAACTTTATTAGGGGGGGTTAGGGGGGTACCCTAGACCTAAAGGGGGGTAATATACACTGTCCCAACACAGTAACTGTCACAAACTGACACTATGCAGTAATCAGAAAAAAAAACAAAAAAAAAAAAAAAAACTGCTGGTGTCAGTTTGTGACAGGGGGGGGGGGGTGATTGGGGGGGGATCGGGGGGCGATCGGGGGGGGGATCGGGGTGATTTGTGTGCCTGGCATGTTCTACTGTGTGTGTAGTGTTTGTGCACTCACATACTTGTCGTCTCTCCTCGGGCCGGAACGGAAAATACCGACCCGAGGGGAGATGACATCACTTCCTTTGCTGCTGTTTAGCATACAGCAGCAAAGGAGTGTTCTCATTGGCCGGCGGCGATCGCGAGGGGGGGGCCACGAACGGATGGTCTCCCCCTCATCACCGATCGCCGCTGGACAAACGACGACCGCCTCGGGCACCGGGGGGGGGTCCGATCGGACCCCCCACCCGCGGAAGGCAAATCACGTACATGTACGTGATTTTGCCTGTCCGTGCCACTTTGCCGACGTACATCGGCGTGAGGCGGTCGTCAAGTGGTTAAGGGAATTTTTTTTTTTTTGTGCAGCAAAAATCTTTTTTTTTTTTTTAACACTTCTTGTATGTGAGTGTGTATGTTTTGCAAAGTGAAAATGAATATTCAAAATGAACATGTTCTACTGCTTTAGTAAATTAGGATCAATGTATCAGTCTGTATGGTCGGTGGTCAAGTGACATCTCACCTGTATAATTCTCCATCAGGAGAGCAGAGAAGAGACAACATGACACAATGTTACTATTCTGTGTCACACTCCCACTATGACCCCCCAGAGAAGAGGAGACAGGACCCCAATCTATAACACCCCCATACATGGAATATAACAGGACCCCCTATTGTCACCATTACCTTTTCTTTCTAGCAGTTTCCTGAATACGGGATCTTCGATGAGCCGGTATTCCCGGATCTCCTCACTGACCGGGTTTGTGATCCTGACCCGGAATCTCCTCTCGGCATCATCTCTCTGCACACTGGGGATAATCAGAGTCCTATTGTCATCTATCAGCCGGTATCTTTCAGGGTTCGGCTCCCCGTCCTCCTCCCAGGTCACAGCGCTCTCTTCTCCAGAGAACTGGACACTCACAGCCATGTCCTCACCCAACTGGTCCCCGGTACTGGTGATGTTGGAGATGAGAACCGGATCTGGAATTATCAGAATAAGCAAAGTCACCATTTATTCTTTTTATTTAAATTTATATTTTTATAGCACTTTTTGCCCTGGGGACTCAAAGCAATTAGGAGGTGATGCAGCCATCTTGGGCACACTCAGTTGAGCCAATTAACCTACCAGCATGTCTTTGGAGTGTGGGAGGAAATCAAGGCAAGCACAGGAAGAATATGCAAGCTCAGTCATGTGTGACCAGCACAGTTCCCAGATACAAGGAATAGACTGCTAACTCTAATAAACATATTGAAATAAAACCAATAAATATATTACATGTTTGTTCTCTGGTTTGATACAGTTTAACTTTCTGCAGCTGACATGCCATTATGGATTCCTCAACCAATATTACAAAAGGGTTAAGTGTAGTTCAAAAGTCTCAGCCCAGACACAATTCAGCTGATATCAGTGGATCCCCCATACCTATCTCTGTTTAAATCTACATATTCTCCATACTTGTGACGGGAGGGCCCGTGGAACCCAGAATCCTTTGGAAAGTATGGGATACCCTTGTTTCAGCTCCCCGTGCACCTCTTATGTCTAAGTCACCCTGTGCTATCCTGGCACAGGGTGAGTGAGAAAATATATCTTGGATTACTTAAAATGGGACAGTAGTATTTATACACAATATGCCCCAGGATATATGTAAAGACTATTCTTGGTTTGTTTGATTCTGAACTCAACATGTTAATTGAAAGAGCTGATCACACTGGCCTCTGTACAGTGTAGGAGACAGGCCGACTCCTAGTGGAGCTCCTGCTGTTGTGAGAATGTCCTGTGTTTAAACTTATGATAATGTATCATCTTCTGTGTGAAGCTTGGTGACAACAAGTTTGACCTGTAGTGAAATCCTTATTTATCATAACAATGACCAGGCTGCTTAAAGGGATTAGTTAATGAGCTCATGTTAATTAGGTTTCTGGTCACAGGTGTATTTTCAGAGTAATATGAGCAGGAGGTATACACCTCCTCTTTTTACAGTAAATAAGACTTGTATTCCTTTCAATAAAAGAGTTGACCCTCAACACAGAGCCTCGTCTCGTACTTTGGGGGGAGAATTATTTGTATGGGTTTCTTGTTTGGCTGATTGAAGTGTTCGGTAGCTGCCTTTGTGTTCGGAAAATGAAGTGTCTTAAACGTTTTAACCCCTTTCATACTCGGGGTGTCGTTACAATACTCAATCTAAAAGTACTCACACTGTCTGCTGGTAGATGGTCCATTCCACCATCCACCCTCCCAACCTGCCATGGTCAAAGGTGGAGCAAAACAACCATGATGATGCTTTAGTCTCAAGAAAACCAAGTGGCGTCTTGAAAATCTGTGAATTAGATGCTTGGTGCTGTGAAACACAAGAAGTTATAATGGTTCTAGTGAGGGGCGCCTTAAGAGGCAAGGGAGGAACCCTATGCTTAAAGTTTAGACCAAAGGCTTGAATGATGACTTGTCATAGCCTTTAAAAGGGTAGGAGGGACAGAATCCAATAGGCCTTTTCCTCAGGACCTGAGCTTCAACAGCTATGCCATTCAAGCTAATGACTGAGAAGCAGGATGGTGCACTGGGACACAAGTTCTGCCAGGATTGTCTTCAACTACCATATCCTCCTGGGCCACACTTTCTTGGTGTGATGACACTCATCAGAATGCCCTCCATTTCTATCCTGTGCAACATAATAGGAAGAAGCTGGAAAGGCATAAATGATGGAATGGATCCCACAAATTCACTACAGCATCTACTGCGAAGGTCTGAGGGTCCCTGGACCTGGCAACAAACCTGTTGAGTTTGTTGTTGAATCTGGATGACAGAATATCCATGTGTGGTAACCCCCACCTTCAGCAAAGGGTTTGGAACACCTCCAGATGGAGAGGCCACCCTGGATTTGGAGGCTGATGCTGAGAAAATTCACCTAAAAATTTTCCACACCTGGAGTTTAAACAGAAAGCAGTGCTAGAACATGCAGTTATGCCCAAAAAAAGCCTCAAGTCTGCTTCCTTTTTAACAGAACAACATCTGGTACATCCCTGTTGGTTGATGTAGTCAATAGCCGCTGCATTGTCTGACTGGATTCTTGTGAGGTGACATAGCAACTGAGGGGTCCAGCATGTTCCAGGATGTTGATGGGAAATCAAGTTTTCTCTGACCCATTCCTCTGTCCCCTTGTCCCCTGCATTGAGAAGACATTTAGGCTGGTTGATATCCATGATGAGAACTTTCCATACATTTGGGGGAAAGGATTTTCCTGACCCTAGCACCAGACTAGAATTCCACCATAGAGAGAGTCTGGTTTTGCGAGTCAGACACATGAGGCAGTCCAAGCACCAAATCTGTTTGTCCCACACTGGCAGAATGTTGAGTTGCTATGGTCCAGACTGGGACTAAGCATACAGCACTACCCTGAAGGTGCCAAGACTCTCATACATGCAGGCACAAGGGTCAACCCTGCGACCAAAGGGCTTTAGCATGAGAACGGAAGTACAGAAGATTGTCCCAGGGTGCCAAGAAATCCCACTGACAGATGAAAGAACAGAGCCTGAAAGCATCGGTTTCAGGTATCTGAGCATTTGCATGAGTACAGATATTCGTGCAAATGCTTAGTATCGGCACCGATACCAGTGTCAGTACAACTTTACTCTTTACACCTATGATCACCTTGATGTACTTATCCAAGGAGGAAAAAAAAAGTCACTCACAGGTAAATGCTTGAGGTATGTCTTGCACGCGAGTTCCACTGGCTAGTGTTTTAGCCAGAGAATCCTCTGCATATGAACAAAGAGACTCATTCTAGAGATCTGCCAACCTATTTATGCAGTAGCATAAGGTAAAAGAAAACTCGGGTAACAGCTCAAGTTGGAGGTGAACAGAGAGAAAGACTCATTAAACTTTTGGGTGGAACTTCCGCTCATCGGATTCCTCCCCCCCTCCGGTGTCACAGTTGGCACCTTTCAGGGGGGAGGGGGGTGCAGATACCTGTCTAAGACAGGTATCTGCACCCACTTCCGGGAATAGACTCCCGCGGGAGTCACGCCCCCTCCCACACTCCCCCCGCTGTCTCCTGGGAAAGACACAGGCCCCAGGAGATAGCGGGGACCATTGCATGCGCAGTAGGGAATCGGGAAGTGAAGCCGCAACACTTCACTTCCTGATTCCCTTACTGAGAATGGTGGCGGCAGCACCCGAGGA
This sequence comes from Lithobates clamitans, assembly GCA_037952925.1. NCBI lineage: Eukaryota > Metazoa > Chordata > Amphibia > Anura > Ranidae > Lithobates > Lithobates clamitans. The sequence goes on along the minus strand of JBBGZY010002510.1, from coordinate 34,546 downwards.
TCGAGGGATGGTTCGGTCTCGGGTGCCGACATCGCTGGACCCCGGGACAGGTGAGTGACCTTATTTTAAAAGTCAGCAGCTGCAGTATTTGCAGCTGCTGACATCTAAACAAAAATTTTTTCGCGGGACTCCCGCTTTAAGGTAGAAATAGTTTCTTGGGCAATGTGTTTAGTCCAGACTGCAAAGGTATGGAAAACAGAAGTGGAAGCAACTGCAGGTTACATAGTGGGGACTGCCAAAGAAAAAAGGGCCTTAAAGAGAGCTTCTAACCTTTTGTCCTCTGAATCCTTGAAAACAGGATTATCTTCTACAACAGAGTTTCTCAATTTAGATTCCTTAAAGTGGTAGTAAACTCTGTTCTACCACTCAAACAGGTGCGGCTCTAGACTTTGGGAGGCCTTAGGCAAAGCATAGACAAGAGGCCCCACTCACGCCTATAATGGGAAAAATAATATAGGTGATAGGGATGAGTCGAACACCCCCCTGTTCGTTTCGCACCAGAACATGCGAACAGGAAAAAAGTTTGTTCGAACATGCGAACACCGTTAAAGTCTATGGGACAAGAACATGAATAATTAAAAGTGCTAATTTTAAAGGCTTATATGCAAGTTATTGTCATAAAAAGTGGTTGGGGACCTGGGTCCTGCCCCAGGGGACATGGATCAATGCAAAAAAAAGTTTTAAAAACGGCCGTTTTTTCAGGAGCAGTGATTTTAATAATGCTTAAAGTCAAACAATAAAAGTGTAATATCCCTTTAAATTTTGTACCTGGGGGGTGTCTATAGTATGCCTGTAAAGGGGCGCATGCTTCCCGTGTTTAGAACAGTCTGACAGCAAAATGACATTTCAAATAGAAAAAAGTAATTTAAAACTACTCGCGGCTATTGCATTGCCGGTCCGACAATACACATAAAAGTTCATTGATAAAAATGGCATGAGAATTCCCCACAGGGGAACCCCGAACCAAAATTTAAAAAAAAATGACGTGGGGGTCCCCCTAAATTTCATACCAGGCCCTTCAGGTCTGGTATGGATATTAAGGGGAACCCCGCGCCAAAATAAAAAAAACGGCGTGGGGTCCCCCCAAAAATCCATACTAGACCCTTATCCGAGCACGCAACCTGGCAGGCCACAGGAAAAGAGGGGGGACGAGAGAGCGCCCCCCCTCCTGAACCGTACCAGGCCACATGCCCTCAACATTGGGAGGGTGCTTTGGGGTAGCCCCCCAAAACACCTTATCCCCATGTTGATATGGACAAGAGCCTCATCCCCACAACCCTGGCTGGTTACACAGCGGGAGCCTCCCTCCATGCCAGCATGGGTGCGGAGTGGCCCGGGGAAGGAAATTAAGAGAAGAAGATGAAGAAGAGAAGAAGATGAAGAAGAGAAGAAGATGAAGAGAAGAGCGGGAGCCTCCCCCCATGCCATGGGTGCGGAGCAGCCCGAGGAGAAGAAGATAGAAGACGCCGGAGGAGATGCTGGACGAGAACACCGGAGGAAGAACCAGAAGAACCAGAAGAAGAAGAAGAAGAAGAAGATGAAGGAAGATAGAAGATAGAAGAAGCATTTAAATAAAGGAATTGTCAAAAACTGTCTCTTGTCATTTTTAACATTTTTGACAGTTTTTTAATGAAATGGTAGGGGTACTTTTGTTCCCCCTTACCATTTCACACAGGGGGGGCCAGGATCTGGGGGTCCCCTTGTTAAAGCGGGCTTCCAGATTCTGATAAGCCCCCCGCCCGCAGACCCCCACAACCACCGGCCAGGGTTGTGGGGATGAGGCCCTTGTCCTCATCAACATGGGGACAAGGAGTTTTGGAGGGCTACCCCAAAGCACCCTCCCAATGTTGAGGGCATGTGGCCTGGTACGGTTCAGGAGGGGGGGCGCTCTCTTGTCCCCCCTCTTTTCCTGCGGCCTGCCAGGTTGCGTGCTCGGATAAGGGTCTGGTATGGATCTTTGGGGGGAGCCCACACCGTTTTTTTTTTAAATTTTGGCGTGGGGTTCCCCTTAAAATCCATACCAGACCTGAAGGGTCTGGTATGGACTTTAGGGGGACCCCCACGTCATTTTATTTTAAATTTTGGTTCAGGGTTCCCCTGTGGGGAATTCCCATGCCGTTTTTATCAATGAACTTTTATGTGTATTGTCGGACCGGCAATGCAATAGCCGCGAGTAGTTTTAAATGACTTTTTTTCCTTTGAAATGTCATTTTGCTGTCAGACTGTTCTAAACATGGGAAACATGCGCCCCTTTACAGGCATACTATAGACACCCCCCAGCTACGAAATTTAAAGGGATATTACACTTTTACGGTTTGACTTTAAGCATTATTAAAATCACTGCTCCTGAAAAAATGTCTGTTTTTAAAACTTTTTTTTGCATTGATCCATGTCCCCTGGGGCAGGACCCGGGTCCCCAAACACTTTTTATGACAATAACTAGCATATAAGCTTTTAAAATTAGCACTTTTGATTTCTCCCATAGACTTTTAAAGGGTGTTCCGTGGCATTCGAATTTGCCGCGAACACCCCAAATTGTTTGCTGTTCAGTGAACTGGCAAACAGCCGATGTTCAAGTCGAACATAAGTTGGACTGGAACTCAAAGCTCATCCCTAGTCATGAGTGTCTTCTCACAATGAAAGGGTCTTCAATAGAGCAATACCAAGAAAAAAAAAACACATAACTCTTCTACCCAGATCAATCAGACATCACTTATTTTATGTGGTTCCCGTATTTTGAATGGTCCCAGGCTCCCAAATTTTCTTAAACTGGGAGACCGAATCATGTACCGTGGCACTGAGAAATTCCATCTTTCTAATCTCTGCTATAATTTGTAGAAATTGTAAGTGAGAGGGTGGGGTAGTGGACAGCCAACACATTGGTATAGCTCTCTTGGCAGCTAAAAGAATGTATGAGGTCAAACGCATGGTTGGTTTAGCAATGCCTGGAAAGGGGAGCCCCAGTAGGTAATGGATAGGATCTAAGGGAAGTGTCAAGTATGCCACACTCTGAAGTGTTTGCATAACTTCTAACCAAAATGCCTGTATAAGTGAGCAGGTCCAGGAAATATGAAAGTGGGAACCTGTCTCCGCACAACACCTCCAACACCTAGATGAGAGGGAGGGATCGATACGGTGGATACGCTCCGGGGTCCTGTACCAAAACATTAAGATTTTTACTGCTGTTTCTTTCTGAACCACACATTTGGAAGACTTAAACGTTGATGTCCATATTTTAGCCCATACCTGCATAGGGATCAGGCATCCCAGTAATATACTCCATTTACGCATGTATAGGTGGGTATCAGGTAATATTTTAGTGAATTCATGTAGGATATGGTAAATGGAGGAAATTGAGTGCAGTTGGTAAGGACCCTCAGCACATAAATGTTCAAAGGGAGTGGGGACTTCTAGGGTTAGAGTTGGGGATAGTGAGTGGAAAAAATGTCTGATTTGAAGGTAATAATAAAATAGACTTTGAGGGATTGAGAATTTTTCTTGCAGTGTTGCAAAGGCATGTAATTTGCGAGTAACCGGATGTTACCAGGTTGGACCAGGTGGACCAGGTTGCGTAATTGAAAGAGTGGTGTCTGCATCCAGGGTAGTAGGCGTCCGAAGGCCAAGCTGTCTGGTATAGCCAGGTTAAGCAGTATGTTACATAGAGGAGGGCAAGCAGAGGAAAGTTGGTGTTTGGTAACACATTTGCCCCATAAGGACAAGGTAAATAACATTGGTGCTAAGCACATATGTTTCAATATGGGATCTTAAAGTAGAGACTGGGACCATACCATAGAGCAAGGGTGAACTGGATAAATAGCTCCCCTCTCAATTTCTGACCATCGGTTTGGGGCTATCTGACAGGACCAAGAGATCACCGCCCAAAGGTGAGAGGCAAAATAATACCTGATAATGTCAGGAGCCCCCAAAGCTCCCTGAGATCTTCGAGAGAAAACCACAGAGCTAGCTATCCGGTGTGACTTGTTATTCCAAATAAATTTCAAAAAACCCCTGTGTAAGGCCTTAAGTTGACTGATAGGTACTGCCACCGGTAGAGTTTCAAAGAGATATAATAACCTTGGTAACACTGACATTTTCAGAACGTTAATTCTGCCTAACATAGTAATAGGGTATGTAGCCCATTGGTGGAGACATCTGTATATGTCCTGGAATAGAGGAGGGAAATTAGTGGGGTATAGGCTATTATATGAGAAGGTAAGCTTAATACCCAGGTATTCCAGCGTGTCTGGAAGGAACAAAACCCAACTGGTCCCTGTTGATCAATTTGGGTATAAATTGGGACAAATAGATGACAAAATTTTAGTAAATATCTTATATGCTCAGTAGGGCTATAGGCCTATAGTTGTCAGGCACAAAGGGATCCTTCCCTGGTTTTGGAATTACTGATATATATGAGTGGGTAAATTGGGAGTGTGGGGTATTACCTCGCAACAGTGTACCAAAGAGATTCAACATATGTGGCATTAAAGTGGGCAAGAAAGTTTTGTAATAAAAGTTCGTTAGGCCGTCTGGACCTGGAGCCTTGTGCTGGGGAAAGTCTTTGACTATTTTAGTTAACTTTTCAGGGGAGATAGGAGCATTAAGTTTTTCAAGGTCTGACAATGTTAGTTTAGGTAGGGATAGACCTTTGACAAACTGCTCAAAATTATATTGCGTAAACTTAAACTGTTTTCGAGGTGTAAGACAGTTATAAAGATCTTTATAGAAGTTACCAAAAATTTTAGTCATAGTTTGAGGACAATGAGTATGTGTGCCATCTTTTTGAATTAATAATTCAGAGAAAGAATGAAAAGGGCGCTGACGTAGCTTATTTACTAACATTCTGTGTGGCTTATTTGAGAATTCATAAAATTTTTATTTAGCCCACATAAGGGGTTTTGCTGTTTTACTATATGCTAATGATTTCAGCTAATTTTGTAGAGCTACTACCCTACGAAGGCCCTCGACCGTCGGGGAGTTCTTGAAATAAATGGCTTAATATTGTATAAAAAGCTTTCAATAATGATGATTTCTCGTGAGACGAATTTTGGAATTATGTCTGCTTGATTCAGCTTAAATCGAACTGTTTGTTTTATTGTACACACATAAAACTTGGAAAATACGTACAAAAATAGTACATTCATATTCAGAATTAGTGTTGTTTCATATATGCAAAAAATGTTCAAATATAGTTCATTTGTTTCAAAGATCTGAAAAGAATTCTTAAAGTCATTAGAATGTGCTTTCCTTTTTTCATGGCCTATTAAAGATGGCCGTTTAACTTCTTGTGTCCTGGAAGAAATGCTGTATGCATAGAAGAGAGAAAAATAGCTGTGTGTCTTGAATAGGTGTGTGTAGCTTGAAGCAGGAAGTAACAAGAGACAGAAGACTGGATTCCTTGTGATTATATGAACTCAGTCTTTCAAATTCGTGCCCAAACACAAATCCCTCCCATACACTCCCCTTTCTCCTCCTTCCTAAGAGTGGGGGCTAGAGTAGATATACAAGCCTCTTTAACATCTGTTTTCACTTTAACAAACCCTCTAAATGTGAAACAAGATATATGTGAGAGAGACTATAAGACCACTTAAAACATAAACGCATAAATCAAACAGAGTATTGGTTACATAGGAAGATTTTCAAACCATACATATATTATTTACAAAATCCATCAAATTCTGACAGGGTCTTGACCTGCAATCTCAGTCAATGAGTCGCCATCTGAATATCATTAGCTCAAAGTCTTATCATTCACACAATTGTAGAGAATGCATATTCTTTTTAATAAAGCCAATTAAAATTTGGATATTAAGAATATAACATTCCCCTCTGAAATATGAATAACAATCATATTTTCAAGGTTTAAATCCATACATAGCATTCATGTCTCATTCATTCTGACTTTGATCCAATAACTCCAAATGGATTTCCATCATTAACCGAGTTTGCAATACCAAAACCCATCTTTCTCTTAAGCTTATTTTGCAATAAATCATCTCCTTTCTTGATTTAATTTCTAATTAGATAATATAATTTTTTTCATTCTAAACATCAAAGATAACTGGAATATAATGAATAACATAATAATAATAATAAAAAGAATAACTATAGGATGTGATAATTTCCTCCTGCTGAGGTTATTGAAGTTTTTCCCCAAATTGATACACTATTACTGAATTTTTTCCACCAATTACTTCCTGAAAATTATGACCATTGATGAGATATCTCTTGCAAATTACCTTGTTCAGGTTTAAACAATATTTCTGCATTCTGAAGTTCCTTAGCCAAAGCTATCAATAAACCTTTATCCTTATGAATTACATTTGCCCATTCTTCCCAAGGAAATTCATCTATCTGAGATATATTATATTGTGTGGGAAGAACACTTATATTTTTCATAAGCATATTTGTTAAATGTGTTCTAAACCCATTAATACTTATTGCTACAATATCTCCTTCTATACAATACAAGCCTTGATTTAGGTTTTCTGTATTTGTACAAGAAGAGAAAAAAGTTTTAACCCTTTCTGTATCTGACATAATCTGAAAACAAACCTTCTTTTTATCTACACGAGTAATTAATTCAGAAATTGTTTCAACTTTTTCTATTCTTGCTGAACATAATGTATGATTATGATAACAAGAATGAAAAATACTTTTGTCTTGATTAGGTAAACAGATAACTTTAGACTGAAATTGTAAACATGATGACAGATCTAATTGTTCTAATTCAGAATTTTCATTGTTAAATGCAAAATCTGTATACTGTAATTTATAGTACAATAATTGTGTATTGCTGACAGGTAATCCCAAGACAGTGATTGGAACCAAAATTTGTTCTTGTCCTGCTATTGGAATGATAGAAGAACTATAACAAACATCCTGTTTGCATCCTATCCATTTATTTACCCATAAATCTGTATGATTTATAGCATATACATATTCTCTGGGTAAATTCTGTAAAATGCCAAGAGGGGTTATTCCACTCTGAAATGCTTGTGCAATTATTTTAAAATTAGTGGAATATTCAGTCTGGATCTCTAATGCTCCGTACACACAGTCGGACTTTGTTCGGACATTCCGACAACAAAATCCTAGGATTTTTTCCGACGGATGTTGGCTCAAACTTGTTTTGCCTACACACGGTCGCACAAAGTTGTCGGAATTTCCGATCGACAACCACGCGGTCACGTACACCACGTACGACGAGACTAGAAAAGGCCGGTTCAGAACCAAGCGCGGCACCCTTTGGGCTCCTTTTGCTAATCTCGTGTTAGTAAAAGTTTGGTGAGAGACGATTCGCGCTTTTTCAGACTCGTGGCTTTCAGATCGTTTTCTGCCGTTCAGTTTGTGCTTGTGGGTTTGTATTTGCTCTTCAGTGCGTGCAGTCAGTTCGTATCGGAGTTTTCTGTGCAATCTTGTCCGCTCGTTGCTGTTTTTCAGGTCGCTCTTCACAGGCCTTGCTGTTCTTCAGTGCGTTCTGTTACTTCGTTCTGAGCAGCCGACCGTTTTCTAGCCATGTTTCGTATGCGTACTCCTCGTACAGTTCGTGCTGTGCGGGGGCTTGGTGTTGGGGTCCTGACCTTGACACAAGTCCAGTCCATGAACAGGGCGAGGAGGAGTTCATGGACCAAGAATTGGTTGCTTCAGCGTGACCAGTTCTGTCATATGCCTTTGCTCCGTGAGATCCGTGAGAATAATCCTGGTGATTTCAGGAATTTTCTCAGGATGACTGACCCCGTATTTCACCGTTTGTTGGCTTCGCTGACCCCCTATATCAGCAGGCAGGATACCTGCATGAGGCAAGCCATCACTCCGGAGCAGAGGTTGGTCGCTACCTTGTGGTATTTGGCCACAGGGAGAAGCCTGCAGGACCTCAAGTTCTTGACAGGCATCTCCCCCCAGGCTCTCCTTTGTGGACATTTACTGCTTGTGTTTGTTTTAGCTGACCCTGACAGAAATGTGTGGAGTCCAGAAAATGTCGTGATTGTGTAACCTTATACAAAGCACTGTTGGCTGTTATTTACTAAATGCAAAGACACTTTTCACTACAAGTGCACTTGCAACTGCACTGAAACTGCACTTGTAGTGCAAAGTGGATTTGACCTTAGGAAATTACCCCCATTTTCTCATCAAACAACAATTACATCACCCAAAAGTGTTGTAGCGTTGAGACAATAATCCACACATTCTTGATGAACAATCTTTTTAATACCAGCACAATCACATGTGCATTTACCAAAGGTTTTTCTGACAAACCAACATGTTTGTTGTATAACAATTTTTGTGGTGTCATTATCCAAAATCAAAATGTGCATTTTATAGAAAACAGGCCTGTGTAAAACCCACAAGAAAGACACAAATCTTGATCTTACAAAGTTCACATTTGGTAGAACTTGAAGGCAATATCAGACATGAGTATTTAGGAACTGTGTTTGATATTGCGTTCAGATGGGGGGAAATCACGCCTGGAAAAGCCAAATTTGGAAGATGCACACAAATTTCCCAATGTCAACATGTGCTATCTGCCATCACGGGGGATGAAGGGACGTGTTTTTGGGGAGAAAGCCCTTCCTCACCGTTACTTTATTATTGAGGAAGGGGTTTCACCCCCAAAACGCGTCCATTGATCTCCCGTGATGGCAGATAGCACATGTTGGCACACTGTGTGCATCCTCCAAATTTGGCTTTGGGAAAAATCACAAAAACATTTCGCACATTGTAGCAGACAAAAGAAGAAAGTGATTTTGAGGGGCTTTAAACTCGCCCCAAAACATCAATGAGGTTTTTATATTTTGGAATAAAATCATTGATGTTTTGCTTGATGTTTTCCAATTGTAAATTACACCCCATGATCTCCCCAATCAGGATCTGGGCACTTTCGGATCTGAAAGGATCTGGATCCACAACCTCACGATCACCTAAAAAGAAAGGAACCCCCAAATAAATTATGTCTAAAAAAAATGCCGCCATCCATCTCTTATCTGAGCCTGTGGTCGCAGACACTCACCTGTTGTGGTGACTAGTTCCACCACATCTTCTTCCTCCTGCTCATCTTGTGTTGGGGGGATTTCCCCTTCTTCCAGAGGGGGAGGGGCTCTGGTCTCCTCGGATGAGGGGTGTCCTCCGAGTCTTTTCTCCCCTATGTAAAACAAAAATGGTATAATTAGCACACAGATATTTGATGGCAGAACTCTAAAGATGAAACATTGCTTGGAAGTGGGGTACAATTGTCTATTTTAGCCGAGTTCCAAGATGTAGCTTTTTTAGTGTCCTTTGTCAAGCTGCAATACTTTACCTGTTTTGTACAAGCTTCACAGATGGAGACCCCCCTATAGTATACACTGGAGCACCTGTGTGGCCCCCCTAATAAAAAGGGTGTTCTGCTCCAGTGTCCAGATGTGAAAACAGCTGCTCAGTGTCCTCTCCTTACACACAATCTAGTTTGCATTTCATTATAGTAACAAAGCCATCTACACAACCCAATTCTTTGAAGACAAGTATAGGGCCTCAAAATGGTGGCCAAATGCATATGGGCTAAACAATGGTATTTTATAGTCCGGAAAAAAAAATGTGTGATCCGAACGAATAATGTGCCCATGAACATGAAAGTTGCCATTTTAAACTGTACAACAGTTCCTAAAAGCACATGGAGCAGCACAAACGTAATAAACACAAGAACAATAGGAACACAGCACAACTACTTACTTTTTTGAAGCACTCTCCGGATCTTTCTGTACTGCTCATGTTCTCGTAATTTCAGGTCCGACCACCGCTTCCTGAGCTGATCTTTCGATCGTCTACCCTGAATTTCCGGTGCAGACTCCTGACCACTTTCGCCATTATCTTGGCCTTTCGGACATTGTGGTTGGGGTAAGGCCCATACTTTCCATCATAGTCGGCCTTCTTCAGGATGTCCACCATTTCCAACATCTCCCCAAAGGACATATTTGAGTCCTTTAATCTCCTTCTGGATCGGGACGTTTCAGGCTCCGGCCTTTCCTCCTCCTCCTCGTTGCTGTAATTAGCACGATCCTGCTGTCTATCCGCCATGTGCTCTTCCTCCACTGCGCCGAACAAAAAGGGGCGGGGAATAGAATAGAAAGAACGTCAGGGGCGGGTGGAGTTATACGCATGCGCAGTGTGTATAAATCGTAACGCGCACGTCTTACGTACGATCTGTGAGCAGAGGAAGGAGCATCGGAGACGCCGATCGTGCTAACGAAGGTAGGATCTAAACGTGGGCCTATACTGCTTCGAAATTGAAGCCTATATTGTAACAAGATTAGGGGAGTTTGGCCTGACATTAGGGTTTGTCTTGTGTTGTGTCTTGCAGAGAAAATGGATGGGTTCAACGACCACAATTTCCTGCCCCTGTTTATTGACAAGTACAGAGAGCTGCCCTGTCTGTGGCAGGTCAGACACCCCCACTATAACCACAAACAGAAGAGGCAGGCAGCGCTGGAGAAACTGCTGGAGTTGGTGAAGCCGGTGGTCCCCACAGCAACCATCCCTTATTTAAAAGCTAAAATTGGTGGCCTGAGGAGCACTTATCTTAGGGAGCGCAAGAAGGTCACAGATTCCCAGAGATCCGGAGCTGCAGCAGATGACGTTTATGTCCCCAGGCTGTGGTACTACGAAAGACTGCGATTTTTGTCAGACCACACTGAAGTCAGGGAATCCCTCTCTACTCTTCCTTCCACGCTTCCTTCCACACCAGCTGAGGCTTCTGATGTCCAACCTAGGCCCTCCAGCCAGGAAGAAATGGAGGAGCCAGGCTGGAGTCAGGTATAGTATTCTTCTACAGATTTCTGGGCAATAAAGAATTGATGTTTACTAGATGTTATTATTGATCACTAATTGCTGCTTGAAAGTGTTTTACATATCAATACACAGTAGTGGGCACCCAAAATTGGGACAAGAATGCAAAATGCTGGGCTCAGAAGGATAGTCTGTTATATTTGTTAACATTGAATTTGCAGCAGTCAGGAGGTGAAAATTGTGTGTGATTGATGAAAACAATACTAAAACTATGTCCCTTTTTCATACACAGGAAGACCTCAGCCAGGAGGAGGCTGTGGAATGTGGCAGTCAGGAGGAGGCGGGGATTAGTGGCAGCCAGGAGGAGGCGGGGCTAAGTGTCAGCCAAGAGAAGCCAGGGACAAGTCGCAGCCTGACTGAGTCTCAGGTCCCTCCCCTCCGCCTGCCATATAAAAGGGCCAGGAAGGCCACTCCCAGTCCTGTGCAGGATTCAGCGTACAGGCTGATCCAGGAGGCTTCGGCGTCCCTCAGAGCCTTCCCCAGTCCTGAAGAGGCCTTTGCCTGCATGGCTGCCACCAAATTGCAGGGCATGCAGGAGGGCCAACGCAAGATTTCTGAGGACCTGATTTATAAAGTCCTTCGTAAGGGGGAGAGTGGGGAACTGACACCCAAGACGGATGTCATTGAGATGGACCATCCTCCTCCTCCTCCTCCTCCTGCTGCCACAACTCCACCACCACAGCCAAAGGCTGGAAGGAAGCGTGGAAGGAAGACCAAAGAGTGATTGCCCTGGGTTCAGTCTGGTCTGACAGAAGATGCAGTCTCTCGTATGACCACAGCCTGGGGACACAGATGTCATCTGCTGCTTTCCGGATCTCTGGGACTTCTGGACCAGACTGCCCTCCCTTAGATATGGACTCCTCAGGCCACCAATTTTTCTTTTAAATAATTGATGTCTGCCCTGGGAGTCCAAGGCTTCGCACACTTCTGCAGTTTCCCAGCGTTGCCTCCCTCTTTGTTTATAATTGTGACCCCTTAATAAAATATTTTTAGGTAAATTCTACTCTCCTGTGTGTGTTTTCATCCAAAAAGGACAATTTGTTGGTGACGATTCAGGTACATTTCTAAAGTACAATGTGAAATTAACAAGGGACAACAACACCAAACAATCTCCTCCTACAGATTAAATAGAACAACATATCAATGGTGTTGTGGGAACTTGTCACAAAAAACACACAAACATTTTCGGGAGTACAAATCAAAATCACCAAAAAAAATAAAAATAAAAAGAGAAACACAAAAAAAGATTCTACATTAAAGTAAAAAAAAAAAAAAATATGTTGTCAGATGTGAGAAATCAAAATATATTGAGGGAATCCCGATAAATAGTAATGAAAAAAGTTTGTGAGAAGTGTGTGTGAATATGAGCATCAAAACTACTTAATTCTTGTCACATTATAAAGAAGAAGAGAGTGCGCTGTATTAAACCATTTTGAACATTGCAGCGTGACGAAAGTGCTTTATCCATTACGAACGCTAAGTTTACCAGAACGAGCTGTCCCGTGTCGGAATTTCTTCTGAGCATGCGTGGCACTTTGTGCGTCGGAACAGGCCACACACGGTCGGAATTGACGCGATCGGATTTTGTTGTCGGAAAATTTTATCTCCTGCTGTCCAACTTTGTGTGTCGGAAAATCCGATGGAAAATGTCCGATGGCGCCCACACACGGTCGGAATTTCCGACAACACGCTCCGATCGGACATTGTCCATCGGAAAATCCGACCGTGTGTACGGGGCATAAGCATGCTCTGGCAATATGAGAATGTTGTTCACTTAACATTAAATCAAGAGTAATATTTCGAAGATGTAAAATAGATGGACCCATTATATTAGCTGTTTTAATAGCCATATTTTCTAAAATTTCATTTAAATTTCTCTGTATTTTAATCCCGTTACTACCCACTAAACCAGCTGTCTCAAGATCAGACTTTAAAGTATTAATATCCATACTATTTGTTATACTCCCAATTGTGCCAATCCCTTCTAAAATACCTTCAACAATACCATGCTTATTTCTCTTATGATTTCTACTATTAATTCCAAACCATCTTTCAATACCCAATTCCATATTAACCAAATGTCCTTGACATTGTGGAAACCTTGTAGAAATTTTCCATTCTGAAACATTAAAGTTCCACAATATAATGACAAACTTTCCCTCTCTCAAAAAAGTTCTGGATTGGAAATGGTTATTCTGAAATGGATTTGCTGAGACACTTTTCTTACCAACACATGGAGTTTTCCTAGGAGACATTACAACAACACTTGCCTTCGCACATTTCCTTGGATAATTTACTATTGATATGCAACATTCATATATACCAGTATCATTCAAAGATACTCTAATTTGTTGATAAACAAATGTATTATTGATCCAATTCACACTACCATAAATTCCTTTATGAATTATCATAGTAGAACTGTGAAGAAAACTTCCCAAAAATTCATCGTTCCTTTTCCAAGTTACCAATGAATCTTGAGGTACATGTATTTTTGTTTTACATATCAAATGCAAACTAACATTATCTTCAAAAATGTTCAAAGATTGTGGGAAAATATAAATTTCCGGAATAATCATGTTGACCACAGAAATACTAACTTTAACCCTTATTTGTGTTAATTATCTTGTTACTTTAAAATCCCATGTTCTTACAACATCCCCTTTTTCATCTCCAATTATATTTAAATGTTCTGGATCTGTTGTTTAACATATAAGATCCCACCATTTTAACAAAATTTGTTTTGGATTCTATTTTAACGTTGACCTCAACATTATTGCTATGAATGAATTACAATTGCAGACAGCAATCATATCCCTGACCTACACAAACATATCTATACAAATCTTCCGCTGTATCAATATCAACGTATCTAAAATCATGATTCTTGTCAAATGCATTAATATCAATAACTCTCTCATTTTTGTCCTTTCTATTGATATTAGTGTTTTTATCATTTTGTTCCTCTGAATTGACATCAATGTCTACATCTCTTTTGTTTCTGAATAATGTAAAGTCTTTGTAGTGTAATTCTTCAATCCTGTTAACCTCTGCATAGCTGGAACAGTTTGTGATATATTTTACCACAGATAAAATTGTCACTAGGGAAAAGATGAATCCTGTGATGATGATAAATCTTCTCTCTTTAACACTTTTTGTTGAGCTGACATCTTTTCTTCTTTTTTGGAATCCATGATTCATCCAGGTTAATGAAATATAGTTAATTCCTAGGAAAAATAAAAGCAGCATCATTTATCTCAGAATATTAAATTTGTTATACCCACATTTTTATTTATACATGCTTTTTCACTAAATTGAGAAATCCTTGAACTAATACCATTGTCCCTTGAACATCCAAAATGTCAAATGGACCTTCCCAATTACTTTGCCATGGTCCACTTCTCCTGAAACTTTAGTTCTGCTTGTGACATGTATCTCACCATCTCTGGGTGTGACCTTACAAATTGGAACTCTTTGATCACCATTTTTCTTTCTGTATAAACTTATGCTAACAGCATCTAATTTTTGATTTAAATAAATCTTTCCATTCTTAATTATCAATCTTGATAAACCGTTTATCTTGAATAAAAGATAATTTTGGTTTTATTAATAAAATAACAAAATGTTACAAGAATCAGATATGTGTGTGTGGATGTAACAGCAATTCTCATGCTGTGTATGTGTCTTGTGTATACTGGAGTGAATGTCTGTTGCAGCATCTGCTGGAATGCATGTCTGCCAAAAAACTCTGTTACAGGCATTCTACTCCTAAAAAAACAAACCCCCTCCTTTTCTTATTCAGAAAGGTTCTTTTTTGTCTTGTAGTCCCACAGATGCAGGCTCTCAATCCCCCTCCTTTTTAAAAAGGTGGGAGTCACTTAACTCTCAAATTCCTAAGGTTGGGGCTATGAGCTATGTGAGTAACCATTTAACTTATACAATACAAGTTTCTTTAAACTTCTAAAACAAATACTACATATAAGTATATATACAAATTGTCTTTTAATAATCTCCTAAACAAGGAATATTGTAAAATAAAGAAATTATGATCTTTTAACTCAAACTTAAAAATGTGTGAAAGGACCATTTTTTCATACAAGTAACTGCATGTAACACAATTCTGTTCAAATTGTCCTGTATCATCTATAACCAAAACACTGTTGTGCAAAAGGAGCACAAAATACTAAAAAGATAAATCATTTTCTGAATGACATTCAATACCTTTAAATAACATTCTAATACCCCTTCTCAAATCACAAGCATTGCAGTACAATACACTTCAGAGGGACGCTAACAATCCTTGCTGTGTACTGCCAATCAAACATTCATTGTGAAACACAAGTGACAAAGTAAATTCTTCCTGTCATTAATTCAAATGAAGAATACTTTGTAACTGAAAAAACTGTACCTGCAAACTGTGAATGATATGATACATGAAATCTCTGTCCTATTCCCAAGATTTTACACATTACCTGCATGATTTTACCTATAAAATGGAATCCTCTGTCACTACTGAGGTTTGCTGGTATACCCCAAACTAGAAAAACACGATTAATCAACATCCTAGCAATAATTAAAATATCTTTGTACACAGATTAGACAAGATTTAATTACTCTATCTACTGTCTTTTCCAATTTGTCCCAATAGAATTTCAAGCAATTTTTGCTTACCAATGTGCTCTAAACTGTCATAGTTAAATTTAGTGAATTCCACCTGTAGGTGTTGTGGTACATTAAAATATAGAAAATCCATCTAAGTCATGATATTAGATCCAGTTTACATAAACCAAAATATAGATCTTATATCACCCGATGAGAACTCAAAAGATTGATACACCTTTTAATCCTCTGAAAACGAAGGAAAATTCTTATATTCGTTTTTTCCACAACATAATTTTGACCATATTCAGGTTAAAATCACTAATTCTCCATACAAATCTGCATCCTTTGCTAATTGAGTACAAAGCTGTTAATTACCCCCTTTTCAGGTGAACTAAACCTCTCAATGTTCCATCTGAACAAAGCAAAAAATGAAAATCATAATAATCATAACTGGGAAAAAATAATAAAAAAAATAATAATCCAAAGGATTATCCTTGAAAATACAAAAAATATATCAAATAAAAACCAAATCTCTGAACCTCAAATCATACCCTTATTATCCATAGCAAAGAATCAATAACCAGAAAATCCTTACCATCCATGCAGTTCATTTAAGGACTGTTAACATTGTTTTTCACAGTGTTATATGGTACATAATGATACCTTTCCTGTCTTAATGGACTATTTGTAGTTTGCAATCTTTGCATTTGGGTCTTAAAAGGGAAATTAGTTTGATTATTATGGCCTCTATATCTCAAATTACTACACCAGCGCACAGAATACACTTCATAGCGTCTTGGTATCGTTTTCGGATAATACAACCTCTTTTGTATATCATTATTATTAGCCATCACACAAAACCTAGCTATGTGACCCTCTCTTTTGCAAACTAAACATTTAAGAGTTGTTTTTTTTGCATATACCTTTCTTTGAGTATATGGCGATGAAAATTTACATTTCTGTTGAATATTACTATTATTCAAATCAACAGACTTCACGCTTTCATTGTCTGAGGAAATATTAACCTCCTCAAATGTCTCCACTGAGTCAACTCCAGAATCAGCATCATTATCCCTCGCCTCTGACTTTGTCACGTGTTCATAAGTGAACACTGAGCATGTGCAGAAGACTGAGCTTGCAATAATTGCGTTTTAAGCAAACTTATAACATTGTCTTGTTCAATTTCTTGTTAAAAAAGTGATACAACTTTCTTTTTCTTTAAACAATTCCAATAATGCATTCATTTTATGTTCCAATGCATTTTTCTCAATCAGTAATTGTTCAATATGTAAATTCTCCTGTGTTTGTGCAATTTCTGTTACACTTTGCCTTTGTTTTCCTGGCATATCAAAAACCATTGCATTGAAAACCGTAACTAATTTCATCACATTACTTAATTTCCTCTTAGATTTAACTAATGAAAATCTATTCTTCTCAATTTCTTTATTTGCCTGTAGGCATTGATTATACATTGAATGCCATAACTTAGTGTCTGAAATATAACTGGCTAAACCTTCAAATTCTAAATTACTTTCTTCAGCTATAACATTTATAAATTCCATATTTTGGTACTCACCGAATATAAAACTTTTCTGTTTTCCGCTGGACTCTAATTAAACCATCTGTCAAGACTTCTGATCCAAAATCCTCTGGTCTTCACGCAATCAAACATCAAAAACATCAATCGGGCGATTCTAGGTTCTTTCAATAATTGCGAAGTTTTCTGTTCATCACTTTTTTCCCCTCTGATCAACGGAAGAAGGACGTGGCAAAAACTTCTGACGATTGAAACTGGCTGGCGTTCGCCAATGAAATAAATGGCTTAATATTGTATAAAAGGTTTCAATAATGATGATTTCTCGTGAGACGAATTTTGGAATTATGTCTGCTTGAGTCAGCTTAAATCGAACTGTGTGTTTTATTGTACACACATAAAACTTGGAAAATACTTACAAAAATAGTACATTCATATTCAGAATTAGTGTTGTTTCATATATGCAAAAAATGTTCAAATATAGTTCATTTGTTTCAAAGATCTGAAAAGAATTCTTAAAGTCATTAGAACATGTGCTTTCCTTTTTTCATGGCCTATTAAAGATGGCCGTTTAACTTCTTGTGTCCTGGAAGAAATGCTGTATGCATAGAAGAGAGAAAAATAGCTGTGTATCTTGAATAGGTGTGTGTAGCTTGAAGCAGGAAGTAACAAGAGACAGAAGACTGGATTCCTTGTGATTATATGAACTCAGTCTTTCAAATTCGCGCCCAAACACAAATCCCTCCCATACACTCCCCTTTCTCCTCCTTCCTAAGAGTGGGGGCTAGAGTAGATATACAAGCCTCTTTAACATCTGTTTTCACTTTAACAAACCCTCTAAACATGAAACAAGATATATGTGAGAGAGACTATAAGACCACTTAAAACATAAACGCATAAATCAAACAGAGTATCAGTTACATAGGAAGATTTTCAACCCATACATATATTATTTACAAAATCCATCAAATTCTGACAGGGTCTTGACCTGCAGTCTCAGTCAATGAGTCGCCATCTGAATATCATTAGCTCAAAGTCTTATCATTCACACAATTGTAGAGAATGCATATTCTTTTTAATAAAGCCAATTAAAATTTGGATATTAAGAATATAACAGTTCTGAAGATCCCGCTCCGCACGCCTCAAGTCTGCTAATAAAGATACTCGATGACTCACTCTTTCTTTCTTCATGCGAGAGCCCTCAGCAATGCAGAAGCCTCAGAAGCAGGCCTTGTGAGCCTCCCAAAGGGTCGACACCTTTTGCACCGTGCCTACATTTAGTTCAAAAAATTCATCCAATTCCCTGGTCAATCTCTCTCTGATGGGCATGGAGCTAAGAAGATGTTCATTAAGCCGCCAGTGGCATGTCCTTGTATTAGTGTTTTGCATTAAGAGATCTAATGAGATAGGGGTGCAGTCTGACCATGTGATAGGCAAGATGTTAGAGTCAATTGTGTAGGGAAGTAGGGGTGCCGTTATAAAAAAAATGGTCTAGTCTAGAATACATTTTGTGGGCCATGGAGTAGAAGGTATATTGTTTTTGTGTTGGGTGTTTAATGCTCCATGCATTTAACATTCCATGAGACCTTATTCCTTTCCTGAAAGAAGTGGCCTGGGAAATCACCCGCTGGGAGGTAGTGTGCCCAAAGAGTGTGTGTCTATCTCTTTTATGGGACATAATCAAATTAAAATCTCCCCCTATTATCATAAAGGGTTGAGAATATTGTTGTATCTTACAAAACACTTCATCTAGAAAAGCAGTTTGACCAGAATTGGGTGTATACACATTTACCAACGTGAACTTAGTCAAAAATTCACATACCAGGATGACAAGTCTCCCATGGGGGTCGATGCAGCTGTCTTTTACCCTAAGAGGGCAAGATTTTTTGAAAAGTATAGCGACACAAGCCTTGCCTGAAAGGTCAGAGGCTATATAAGAATTAGGAAAATGTTTTGATGCAAATTTCATCGAATCCCCAGCATGGAAATGAGTCTCCTGTATCAGCAAAATGTCAGCACCTGACCTTCTAAAATCTTTAAGGGCAAGCCATCGCTTCTGGATAGAGTTTAGGCCCTTAACATTGTGAGAGATTAGGAGGGGGGATCAGCCCGCTCTCTAGCAGGTGTGTGACAATTTGAAGAATAACAGAACATGAGAATGTAACTAAGTCCCTTGCCTTCTTATAACCTGGTATAGACAAAGAAGCTGAATATAGGAAAAGAACTAAGATTATAAACTTTCCTTATAAACTATACCCCATGGGTATGTAAAATATTATCTCCAATTTGTGGAGATATAGTCCACCTAGTGTCCAGATCAAAAACAGCAGAAAACAAATAAAAAGAGAAAGAAGATGGTACAACTTGTCACCAGGGTGAAGGCAGTTCTGCCTGTAAAAAAGAGCCAAGTGTAAATGCCATCCTTTCAAGGAGGGCGTCTACCGGAACGTTGTGGGGTAGAAAAGGGTCTCCTTTGCTTACTTTGGACCGGGGTCAACATCTGATTAGGTGTAGTAGGAGCGGTGTGGTTCAACATAGTAGCAGCAGCAGATGGGTTCATAAAATCTTCTGGCAGAGGAGGTAGTCCTAGGCTTTTTATGAATGCTTTCCCTTCATGTATGTCGCGTAGGCAGTGTTGAGAACCATCCCGAGGGATGATCAGGTGAAATGGGAAACCCCAAAAATTTGGGATGCGTTGATTTTGTAGATGAGAGGCTTCTGCATTTAGTCAAAGTGATCGGAGACAAATCGTTATAGATCTGGATTTTTGCTCCCTTATACTCGATGGATGATTTATTGCGCGTGGCAAGGGTCAAAGCCTCTTTGCTGTCATAAAAATGAAAGCGAACTATGATGCCTCTCGGTCTAGCTCCAGAGGGCGGTTTAGGGCCCAATGACCTATGGGCACGGTCTAATCTCCAGTCTATGTCCGCAATTTTGGGAGCTAGGGTATTGAGGAGACCCAGCAAGTATGATCGCAGGGTGTTGTCTCCCACATTTTCCGGTATACCTCGGAATCGTAGATTCTGACGTCTCTCTCTATTTTCCAGATCCTCCTGTTGTAGCTGGAGTTGATATACAGTGTGTTTCAGTGAGGAGGTTTCTTCTTCTAGCACTTGGACATATTGAACAATATCATCCATCTTAGTCTCAAAAGCGTCAGTTCTTTCCCCTATTTGAGCTATTTCCCCCCACAGTTCCTGGGACAGCTTACCCACCTCTTGTGCAATGTTTCTTGTCAGTTGGTGGATAAGAGCCTGGAGCTTTACGTCTAGTAACTCAGGGGTTAAAACCGCCTGTGTGATTTGTGGGGACATTGCAGGGGTGTCCTGATTGTCCCGAGTGGGAGATGTACCACTGTCTGTGTCCATCCCGAACGGGGGATCCATAGCAGCGAACGGATCCCCAGGAGTAGGCAAGGCCGGGGATAGTGGCCTAGTAAGGAATTTGTCCATGGCGGTCTGGGATCGCGGTTCTATTAGTGGCTTATAGCAATGTTTTTGCTGGCCGATCTTACTCATTGGGTGCTGTTGGCATTCAGGGAGTATTAGTGCTTACCCCCATGGCGATTTGAGCAGGTTAGAAGCGATGCAGGGGTCTGAAGAGTGGACGGGATCCGGAGCTCAGCCTCTATGTATCCGCCATGTCCGAGAGCTGCGCATGCGCCCCGTAGTAAACTTTTTTAATGTTTCAGTATCGGAACAGTATCATAAGTTTAATTCAGCAAAAGTTGGAGTTTCAAAGCATTCTCCTACATTTTGCAGTTGTAAATTCATCTATCACAGATGAATAATTTAATTTTGAAGCCAGATCACTTTCATTTTACAAAACTGCTAAGGCAGATAATCTCTCTTGGCTCATAGTTGATCTGAAAGCGGTAGTAAACCCGCTGACACTTTTTTTTTATATACCTGTAAGGTAAAAGGCATAATGAGCTAGTATGCACCGCATACTAGCTCATTATGAAATACTTACCTTAGAACGAGGCATCGTTATCTTACCTGGTCCATGCCGAGGTAGCTGGCATGTTGCATCAGCGTGTCTTCCAGGTATCGCAGCTCCAGTGCTGTGAGTGGCTGGAGCCGCGATGTCGTCACTCCCGCTCATGCGCGTGGGAGACTTCTTTCCGGCAAGGTCCGGCATCTGCCGGGCTTTCAGCCGAGAATCCCCTGTGCGCATGCACCGCTGCAGTCAGCGGCTCATTGCAAGGGGAATATCTCCTAAACCGTACAGGTTTAGGAGATATTTTTTTACCTACAGGTAAGCCTTATTATAGGCTTACCTGTAGGTAAAAGTTAAAAATTTGACTATACAACCGCTTTAAGTATGTTTTTATTCATTTTAGTTTTGAAAAGCTCCTCTCAGCTGATGCAACAGTAACTGGAATTGTTAAGATGACTCTTAATGCAACATAGATGTTTGGATAAACGTCAGTTAAATTGTTATCAATGAGGTATTTCAAGGAACCGGACAATTTCGGAGGTACAGTACGCATACACATTTGTAGCTCTTCATACAATTCCAGACCTCTTATGTCAGAATCAGAAGAATTGGGTAAAGTAAGTATGGCTTCAAGTTCTTTGGAGTTTTGTACTGGGTCTTTCTCAGATTTCATGCATAAAGAGGAGATATCATATAAAAATCCAAAATTGCTGACATAGCTTTTTAAACCTTCAAAGCGACGCTCAGCACTAGCATGAATCTTGTCGGCAATAACATATTCTGCTCTAAACCTGTCTGCAGGGTTAACAACTGCTTTATCTGGACACTCATAATCAAACATTCTTTTGGTCCTGCATATCCTGCACTGTCGAAATTCCCTTGGAATGTCCATTTCTTCAGCAATTTCTCTGGCAGTAATAATGGCAGAATTAAAACCATTTTGTCAATATTCTTTCAGCCAGCACAGGAATGCCTCCAAATGTTTTACTGCAGTGTCCAGCTGCATGCAAGACTTTTGCCACACCTTGCTGATAAGGTTGATTTTTACTAAAATCTCATACCATACAATTAATGACAGAACAAACTCGTATGATAAAATTTATTCTTTTAGTGAATTACATTCATGAATTACTTTCATCTCTTCCAGGCACTCAGCGATTTCTTTTAGCTGGTAACGGACAATAAATTAAAAAGTGCAGCGCTGGACATGTGAAGTGAATGGTAAATATCATTAAACTATGTGCTAAATTTAAATGAGCAATATTAACTTATAAGGTATTGAATTACCAATAACCATAAACATATAATAAAAATTAAAAAATAGTGAATTACCTATAACCATAGGCATATAGCATTACAAAAAACTCCTGAAAATAGAACTTTTTAGAAGTACATATAAGTCCAAAATAATAAATTATCGTGCAGTGTGAATATACGTATGACATACAAAAAGCCTTGAAATTAATGCTTTTAAAGTGCAAAAATGTCCAAAACAGTGAATCTTCGTGAGATGTATATTTCAAGAGTGCATCTTCAATAATCGTTGTTGCCCACCACCAGATAGGTGAAAAAATAGGAGGCTTACCAGAAAGCCTGTGACCACCCTTATTCAGGGGGGTCAAAACAGGCTTAGTAGATATGGGAGGACCACCACATGGATACTCCGTTTGGTAGATGGATCAAATGGACCAGGGCTCCTTGCCAGGTAGTTCTCCAGCCGACAACCGCTGTAAATACTCTCCCAGCTCCCGTCCTCTCCTGGGGCAGACTTAAGGCTTCCGCAGATCCAATATAGAAAGGTGTGATGTATAATGCCAAAAAAGATAAAAAAGAAAAGGCTCCGCTGGTGCAGATAACTTCGAGTTTCTTTATTGGCAAAAAATTGCGGTATCAAGCATTAAGAAACATAGAAAAACGAGCAGAGTAAAAAAACGACACTACCGCCGTTTATTTAAAAATCGCGCATGCGCGGTGCGTGCAATGTTGTGACCCTACGGCCGTTTCGTCACAACTGACGTCATCAGGGGTACGCACCGACGCACGCGCATGCGCATTAAATACACGGACGTCTAGACGGAGAACGCTATGATTGGTTCATACTAGGCAGTGCTTCATATAGGAAATCAGCTGTGGAGAGACCTGCCATGGAGATGAACCTGTCTAACCACTTAAGCGTAGGGAACGTCAAGGTGTTAAGTTACATCCCAATAAAACAACAGCCTGTAAACACTCAACCGGTGCCATCTAGTGGTTCTTTTTGGGAATTACACCAAAAATCCAGCACATAGTCAAACTTCATTATAAAAATTGTTAAAGTAAATTGATATGGAAATTAAAAATAATAAAAATTTATAAAAACCTATATATATATTAATACATTTGTTATTATAATACCCGCAGACATCTATGGTGTTATACGGCTAAAAATAATCCAGACAAAAGACATATTATAATAGAAGCGACAACAAATGATGTCACCACCAATGTCATCTGATAGGGCATTAGAAGATTATGATGCCCAAGTTGATGTCAACCTTAATATTTATAATTGATTGAGATCAGGTAACATTACATCACTATATATGAAGTGAATTTATATATTATATTAGGGAAAAACGGAAGGGGATAGAACTGAAGCTTGTTAGTGCCTATTATGAAAACAATAACATAACCTGCTCCTTACAATAATTCTAAAATAATTATAAACAATTATGTAAATACTACCCTATTCAAAATGAGGGCTGAATCAGTGTATAAAAATTAGAAATACCAAAGTGTGACATCAACTTCTCCACCAACCTCAACTTTCAACTGTTGTTGATGAAACAGTTGATGTCCCACTCTATATTTAAACCGTTCGGGGCATGGGAACCAAGCCTAAAGATCCAGTTGGTTTCTGATCTTGATATGGTTCGCTTCCCATTGCTGCCTCGCCAGTGTGGAACATATTTTTCTATCCCTATGAAGGTGGTACCACTGGGGTCTCTGTTGTGCACTTCGTCATAGTGTCTAGAGACACTATGTTTATCGAACCCTTGTTTGATATTAGTAATATGTTCCCCCAACCTTACACTAAGTTTCCTGGTGGTACGTCCCACGTACTCCAAACCACAGGGGCACCTGAGGAGGTACACCACACACTTGGAAGCACAGGTTATAAGAGAGTTAATAGGATAGGTGACCCCTGTACCTACTGATGTGAATTCTGTAAGCCTTCTTTGGCATACCACGTTCACTTTACAAACCCTGCACCTTCTACAGGGAGAAAAACCCTTTAGGTCGCCAAAGAAGGTCGAACGCTGAGGTGGATCGGGGACATTAGGTGCTAGAGTGTGCCTTAAATTCATAGCCCCTCTAAATAGGATACGGGGATTGTTAGGTAGTAAAGGGCCAAGTACACGGTCGTTTTTAATAACTGGCCAGTGTCTTTTAATGATTCTCTTAATGGCCCAGTGTTGGCTGGAATAAATGGTGAGAAAAGCTAAATTAAAGTCCTCACCATTGTTGACCTGAGGGGGTTTGTCTCTTAGAAGTTCCGTGCGCTCTCTATTCCCGACTTCCGCAATTAAAGTTTCTAGCCCAATTGCCTCATAGCCCTTTTCCAGGAACTTCAATTTAAGAGATGAAGCCTCTCTGAAATACTCATCCAGATTCGAACAGTTCCTCCTCAGGCGTAAAAATTGGCCCTTAGGGACAGCGGATAGCCACGATTGATGATGGCAAGAGTTAAGAGGAATAAAACTATTCCTATCGGTAGATTTGAAGAAAGTGGATGTGGTAATTCTCCCATCCACTATAGTAATTAATAGATCCAAAAAGTGGATCTGTGCCGAGCTAGCCTCATGAGTCAAAACTATACCTCTATCATTTCCATTCAAGGAGAGGAGGAAGTTGGACAAAGATTCAGAGTCGCCATCCCAAATAAATAGGACGTCATCAATGAATCTTCTCCATATGACCAATTGGGAAGGTTTATCACAGAAAACCACGTCCTCTTCCCACTTGGCCATAAAGAGATTAGCCATAGATGGAGCGAATTTCGCTCCCATGGCCACTCCCCTTGTTTGTAGGTAATGTTTGTTGTTATGCCAGAAATGGTTATGTGCCATCGAAAAATCCAACAGCTCCATCACAAAGTTACATTGTGTGACGGAGATGTTGGAGTCACGATATAAAAAATGTCGCACCGCTTCATGACCCAATCGGTGGGATATGGATGTATAAAGCGACGCGACATCCGCCGTCACTAGCCTATAAGTGTCTTTCCACTCTATGCTATCCAATATATTAAGGACGTGTTTGGTATCCTTAAGGAAAGCGGGGGTGCCCATCACCAGTGGCTGCAGATAAAAATCAATATATTTACCAACTCGTGAAGTGATGGAATCAATACCACTGATGATGGGCCTTCCCGGGGGGTTAACCAGAGTCTTATGAATCTTCGGCAAGATATACATAACTGGCAATCTGGGGGCCAGAGGAATAAGGTGTTCCCTCTCTTTTTTATTGAGAATCCCCATATTGTACCCCTTGTCAATCAAACCTTTCAACTCCCGTTTAAAGCTGAGCGTTGGGTCAGATTGCAGGGGTAAGTAGGTGTCTGCATCAGAAAGAATTCTTTGCATCTCATTATTGTAGGAGTCTTTGTCCAAAATGACAATGGCTCCGCCTTTATCGGCGGGGCGTATAATGATGTCCTTCCTTTTACATAGAGCCTCAATTCCAATTCTAACGTCATGTTCAGGTTGTACTGTTCTCATTCTTAGGTTGGTTAAATCCTTTAGTACTAAATCCCTGAATATGGCGACATTCGGTGCTGAATTTCCAGGAGGGTTAAACAGTGATGCATTCGACAAACCTGAATGCACCACTGTGGAAGCCTCTCTGGTTAGTTGTCTAGATGGATTGCTTAGAATATACCGTTTAATGTTGAGTTTACGAGTATATTTCTGCACATCTATAAATGTCTGGAATTTATTCAGATTCCGCGGTGGCACGAATTTTAAACCTTTATTAAGGGTGGAGAGCTCTTGTTTGGAAAGTTCTTTGGTACTTAGATTTATAATCCCATTCGTATCTATAACCTCCTTCTTTTTTGTGGGGTAAAGTCTCCTCCCCCCTCTGCACCCTCTCTTGCGTCGCCGTTTCGTTTGGTTCTTCCTCTGCCCACCTGAAAATCCCGTCTAAAGCGGTTATTTTCTTGTTGGTTTTGAGGAGGACCAAAAATATTTTGATTGCCATTTGGACTAGAAGTGGATCCCTCCATAGTCCGTGCCAGAGGGGAAAATCTATTGCTCATTCCCCTTTCTTGACCTTGTTGTTCCCGTTCAGCTATTCCTTCACCTTGTCTCTGTCTACCTCGATGGACTCTCTGGTTGCGGTGGTAATGCCCACCGTCATATTCATAGTGGGCCTCATCGCCCCTATATTGTCTCCAAGATGGAGATGGATTATGGTGTGTTTGGGGGAGAGGCCCCTTACTCCGACCCCTACCTCTTGTTTGGTTAGGATGTTGCTGAAAATCCCTACCTCTAGGGTAGGGAGAATTATGGGAGGTCGTCGACTGATTCACTCTCCGGGGTTCCTGGGTAGAGGACATGGTATGTGAGTCACTTGTAGTGCTATTAGTGACCGGAGTTTCAGAGGAAGGGGGAATCTGCCATTTAAAGACTAAGTTATCTTTATAGTCTTTAATGTCTCTATTGTATTTTCTCCTTTTTTTCTGTTTTTGTTCCATCTCCTCTTTAATTAAGATGGTTTTGAGCGCCTCTGATCTCCGGACATATTCCTGGTTATCCTTAAAAGGGGCTAGTTTACTCCTAATAGTGTTAATTTCTAAATCTAGCATTGTTAATTTCCTTTTCTTCTTGGCTACCAAGAATTGTAAAAAACCAACCTCCGCCTCGTTAAAATACTTAAACCATTCTCCCAGCTCATTATCCTCTTTTTGGGGATTAACCTCCCACCTGAGGCTCCTTGGGACCATATTTCCTTTTATGTATTCCTCTAAGTATGCTATATCCCATCTGGCATGTACTTCTGTAATAGTCAGATTTTTTAACCTAAGGAAGCACCCTGCCAAATCATCTCCAGGGTCCTCCTTACCGTCAAAGACACCCACAGTGTCAGTGACCACCTGAGATCTGTATTCAAAAATGTCCATTATGGACCCACCAGCTGCAAAAACCGTATATCAAAAATACACAACAAAATTTAAAAAGAAAGAAATTGCGCTAGGTGCATAAAAATAGTGATTAAGTAAAGTACAAAAGTCCTGCTGCTATGCACTATAACCCCGATATAAGGGCACCCGAAAACTAGATAATAAATTAAAAAGTGCAGCGCTGGACATGTGAAGTGAATGGTAAATATCATTAAACTATGTGCTAAATTTAAATGAGCAATATTAACTTATAAGGTATTGAATTACCAATAACCATAAACATATAATAAAAATTAAAAAATAGTGAATTACCTATAACCATAGGCATATAGCATTACAAAAAACTCCTGAAAATAGAACTTTTTAGAAGTACATATAAGTCCAAAATAATAAATTATCGTGCAGTGTGAATATACGTATGACATACAAAAAGCCTTGAAATTAATGCTTTTAAAGTGCAAAAATGTCCAAAACAGTGAATCTTCGTGAGATGTATATTTCAAGAGTGCATCTTCAATAATCGTTGTTGCCCACCACCAGATAGGTGAAAAAATAGGAGGCTTACCAGAAAGCCTGTGACCACCCTTATTCAGGGGGGTCAAAACAGGCTTAGTAGATATGGGAGGACCACCACATGGATACTCCGTTTGGTAGATGGATCAAATGGACCAGGGCTCCTTGCCAGGTAGTTCTCCAGCCGACAACCGCTGTAAATACTCTCCCAGCTCCCGTCCTCTCCTGGGGCAGACTTAAGGCTTCCGCAGATCCAATATAGAAAGGTGTGATGTATAATGCCAAAAAAGATAAAAAAGAAAAGGCTCCGCTGGTGCAGATAACTTCGAGTTTCTTTATTGGCAAAAAATTGCGGTATCAAGCATTAAGAAACATAGAAAAACGAGCAGAGTAAAAAAACGACACTACCGCCGTTTATTTAAAAATCGCGCATGCGCGGTGCGTGCAATGTTGTGACCCTACGGCCGTTTCGTCACAACTGACGTCATCAGGGGTACGCACCGACGCACGCGCATGCGCATTAAATACACGGACGTCTAGACGGAGAACGCTATGATTGGTTCATACTAGGCAGTGCTTCATATAGGAAATCAGCTGTGGAGAGACCTGCCATGGAGATGAACCTGTCTAACCACTTAAGCGTAGGGAACGTCAAGGTGTTAAGTTACATCCCAATAAAACAACAGCCTGTAAACACTCAACCGGTGCCATCTAGTGGTTCTTTTTGGGAATTACACCAAAAATCCAGCACATAGTCAAACTTCATTATAAAAATTGTTAAAGTAAATTGATATGGAAATTAAAAATAATAAAAATTTATAAAAACCTATATATATATTAATACATTTGTTATTATAATACCCGCAGACATCTATGGTGTTATACGGCTAAAAATAATCCAGACAAAAGACATATTATAATAGAAGCGACAACAAATGATGTCACCACCAATGTCATCTGATAGGGCATTAGAAGATTATGATGCCCAAGTTGATGTCAACCTTAATATTTATAATTGATTGAGATCAGGTAACATTACATCACTATATATGAAGTGAATTTATATATTATATTAGGGAAAAACGGAAGGGGATAGAACTGAAGCTTGTTAGTGCCTATTATGAAAACAATAACATAACCTGCTCCTTACAATAATTCTAAAATAATTATAAACAATTATGTAAATACTACCCTATTCAAAATGAGGGCTGAATCAGTGTATAAAAATTAGAAATACCAAAGTGTGACATCAACTTCTCCACCAACCTCAACTTTCAACTGTTGTTGATGAAACAGTTGATGTCCCACTCTATATTTAAACCGTTCGGGGCATGGGAACCAAGCCTAAAGATCCAGTTGGTTTCTGATCTTGATATGGTTCGCTTCCCATTGCTGCCTCGCCAGTGTGGAACATATTTTTCTATCCCTATGAAGGTGGTACCACTGGGGTCTCTGTTGTGCACTTCGTCATAGTGTCTAGAGACACTATGTTTATCGAACCCTTGTTTGATATTAGTAATAATATGGTACCAATATAGTACCAATAATGGTAACGGACAGCCTTTACATTCTCAACTCTGGAATCCCATCTGGTTTCTGATAATGAGGGTAATATTTACCTTTTCTTTTAAAATTGCCCCTCTATTGGATGAGCCAGAAAATAATGTGTAAAGTCTTTGCAAAACCCCCCAAAAAATTTGCTTTTGCACAAGATGCTGTTGCATCACCCAGATTTAAGTTCCAGCAATGACAACCACAGGGTGTCATTGATATGATATTTCACGCCAACGTTGCTTTTCCAGGAGTATCTGCTTTTGCACCGATGCATCAATAGTTTTCCCACATCTAAATCTTTTCTCAGTTTCCATCCATGTGATGATGTTCTCTAAGTGGTCAGAACTGTTTTCATAAAGACCAAGTCGATTGCCAAGGTTCTTCCAGTCATTGCAGCCATCAGACACTAAAGCACTCTGTAATGGTGAGAATAAACGACAGGCAAAACAGAAAACAAAGTCCTTGCTTCTGGAATAAACTAACCAGCGCCTGTCTTTTGTTTCCTTGTTGCTTAGAACTCTGGTGTAATGAAAGTTAGAAAAATGTATTTTTCCACTGTCTAATGGAAAAGTTATCTTTTCTTTCCTTACTGGTCCTTTCTGAATATAACAGATTCTGTTATCTTCCACTGGGAAAGTCCATTCTCCAGGATCATAACTTAGAGGCTAATATGTAGACTGGTTGCTCAGAATCTGAAACATGAGGCTTTTCTCAAATTCCTTATTCTGTGCTACACAAAATGGTATACGAGGCCCTTGTGAGGGCGAGGCCTAAGGCGACCACCTAATTTTCCTAACTAAAGAGCCGCCTCTGCACTCATACATACAAGTAAGCCGATGTAGCACCCGCCTAGGTAGCTGGTAGAAGAGAGTATAGTTTTTGGGGCTTTTCTGCTTACCAGGAAGATTGCTAGGTAAATTTAGAATGCTCTCTGCCTACCAGGGAGAAGGATCCATTGATAGGGTCAGCTCATGGTGCTCAGGTATGACTCA
Organism: Lithobates clamitans; assembly: GCA_037952925.1. Classification (NCBI taxonomy): domain Eukaryota; kingdom Metazoa; phylum Chordata; class Amphibia; order Anura; family Ranidae; genus Lithobates; species Lithobates clamitans. Next base: position 4,428 of record JBBGZY010002510.1, on the reverse strand, counting down.
TGTTGTTTGAATGTTTCACACTGGTCCAATAGGGCAACATCTTGGACAGTGGGAGGAAACCTGACAAGTGAGAGCACAGGCATTGTTAGAGCCCTGGCTATTGGCAGAGGAAAGTGCATCGATGCATGCTAGGTGACTGTATAAATACCAAGGGCACATGTGCTTGGGATCTTCAGCTTGAGAGCGGGATCCCGGAGGGAGGGGGCCCCTCCTCTGTAGAAGCTGCCATGTGGCCTCAGGTGGTCGACCTGAGGGCCTAAAGCTAGAGAGGAGCTGAACCCAGTTGTCCTGGAGAGCTGACTGGAAGGGAGACACTGGAAAGGATCTGATTCTGCCTAAAGTGAGTACAGATCTGTGTCATGGGGTCTATCCTGTGAGGGTGATCCCATCAACTAGAAGAGTCAGTGGATGGGTGTCAGTCAAGGGGATGCTAGTGAGTGTCCAGAAGAGAAAGTAATGTCATCAAGTCTGCTGCATGAGCAAAAACAACTTATTTCTTCCATACAAGTGACAGTATGGTTTAGCAGAGATTCTGCTTTCACAAGTAACCTGGTGAGGCCAAGTGAAAGTTGTCCTTATCTGTAAATAGTTCCAGTTGGAGTATCCCACTATTCCCTTCTCCCATCCAAGTTCCAACAATAAATACAAAACCAAATACCCTGGACTGTTTATTGAGTAACGAGCAAACCGGAGTAAGGATGGATGAAAATCCCCTAGTGACTGTCTGCAAGGTAATCGGAGAAGGGCCCAAGAAGTCAATACACAGCAAGCCCTACAGTGCTACACCTATAATAAGGCTTAGCTGTGAAAGTACTGTGAATATCTCCTGAACTTTCACATCACTGGTGCATGCACTCTGAAGGTTCGGCATACTGTGCCAGGCTTTCGGAGCCAGTGCAGTAAACGGTGGCTCCCACGCACACACGTGGGTGTGATGTCATCGTGTCCGCTTTGTTTTAAGGTAAGTCACTCATTATAATTATTATTAAGGTACTTATATAGCGCTGTCAATTTACGCAACGCTTAAATTGACATTGTACATTCACATCGGTCCCTACCTTCAAGGAGCTTACAATCTAAGGTCCCTAAACTCACATTCATATACTAGGGCCAATTTAGACAGAAGCCAATTAGCCTACAAGCATGTCTCTGGAGTGTGGGAGGAAACCGGATTACCCAGAGGAAACCCACACAGGCACAGGGAGAACATGCAAACTCCAGGCTGGTAGTGGTTGGGATTCGAACCAGCGACCCTTTTTACTACTAGGCGAGAGTGCTACCCACTACACCACTGTGCCACCCACAAAATGTGCTAGTATGCTATGCATGTGAAAGTATATAATCTAAATATATAAACTCGCGCTGATGGTGTGCAAAGAAAAGAGAAAACAAAAATGAATAAAGCTGCTATACACAAAGTACTAAACACCTGAACACAGTGACAATACATAAATACAGCGCTCACAAACATGGACCCATATTAGGTAAAAAACAAATACATAAAGTCCATATATATTATAAAGGTGCTTCAAATCTGATGTGCAAAAAATGATTCACATCTGGTGTGCAAAAAAGTGCAGAGAAATTTTGCAGAAAGATTTTCAGGCATACCAAGACACTCCAACATGTGTCCCCACTCACCAGATCGCAACGACATCCAGCTTTTCAGTCTGGGGGTCAATACAGACTTATAACGATATCCAAAAGATGTCACCGGATGCCAGGTTGGGTGATGAGATTTGATAAGTGATCCTTCAAAGTTATTTCTCAGCCTTAAAAACCACTTACCCAAAAGGAAAAAGAGGGGCCAATAGTGAAGTATGCTAAGAACAAATATTTATTGCGCATAAAAAGTGCATACTTACAGACATAAGTTAAAAACAGGCATGTAATAAGTCAGAGAATGCAGCAAACGCCGTCAGTGCTGTTCTTTCCACGAGACCGGAAATGACGTCAGTCATGCCAGGAGTGCGTTGGGTCAATGCATTTTGCCCTCCCACAGGGCACCATCAAAGGACCAAAAGGCGTAATCAAAGGACCGTTGCAGGGGAATTTTTTTTTTTACCTTCAACTGTGGTTTACTACTGTTTTAAGAAGTCCGCAGGGTTACCATTACAGTGAATGTATATCCACCCGCTTCCTCTATAGTTCTGACTCATGACTTTGTACCTACAGCTAGAGTGAACTGATATCTGACACTTCTCTTGTAGTTGTTGCAGAGCCAGGGGCGGACTGACCATTCGGGCACTCGGGCACTGCCAGAGGGCCCCATGCCACTAAGGGGCTCCATCAGGGTTGCCAGCTTCAATAAAACCAGGGAAAGTATGTAAAAATCTGTGTTTTTTTAAAAATCCCAAGATTATAGCTGCCCCGCCTCTCCAGTACATTTTCAGTGTTTGTAAGTGTATTCTGTGTGTGTATACTGTGTGTGTATATTGTGTGTCTGTGTGTGTATATACTGTATGTGTGTGTGTGTATACTGTGTGGCCCCATAATCTATTGCCTGGGGGCCCCATAATCTCCTATTGCCTGGGGGCCCCATAATCTTCCCCCATTTGCCCGGGGGCCCCATGAGTTGTCAGTCCGCCCCTGTGCAGAGCTGAATACAGACATACAGAGTGGAGACTTGCAGAGTGGAGGTGCTTTCTTTATTCTATAATTTAATATTTCTACAATATTTGCTCTTATCTACAACTTTTCAACAATCTACAACACATTCAATTTCTACAAGCTGTAGATCAGAAAATAATTTCATGGTTCCCTCAGATCTCAAACTTTTGGAGGGACCATTAGCATCTTGTTAGGACAAAGGATGGCAGGGTCTACCATAGGGACTGTCCATTTGCTGAGCAAAACATTTGTGCTCTGTGTGTCTGTGCTGTGCCCTGTCACTGTGTTAGAAGGATTAAAGTGGTTGTAAAGGGTGATGGTTTTTTTTAGCTTCATACATTCTATGCATGAAGGTAAAAAACCTTCTGTGTGCAGCAGCCCCCTCGAAAACTTACCTAAAGTCCATCACAATCCAGTGATGTGCACAATAGCCCCAGCTCTCCAGAGACTCTCCCTTCTCTCTTCATCAATCACAGCCAGTGACCAATAAGGAGAGAGAGGGGGTGGGCTGAGCTGTAGAGTGAATGGATATGCATAGCAGTGGCTTGGGAGCAAGCCTGCTTGGGTGCCTCCATAGCAAGCTGCTTGCTGTGGGGGCACTTGGCAGGAGGGAAAAGCCAGGAACACCAGTGGGGGACCAGAGAAGAGGGGCTGGCTGTAACTCAGGGTTCTTTTTCCCTGGAGGCAGGCTTCTGCAGGAACAGCATAGGTGTGTGGAGAAAGACAACAAGAGGTGCTACCCTGGCCTTACAGAGAGGTTGGCGGACCTGATCAGGTTGTCACCTGAGTGGCATTAGAAGACAATGGGGGTTATTTACTAAAGGCAAATCCATTTTGCACTACAAGTGCACTGCAAGTGCATTCGCTGCAGATCTGAGGGGAAGATTTGAAATGAGGGGAAGCTCTGCTGATTTTATCATCCAATCGCGTGCAAGCTAAAATTGTGTTTTTTATTTTCCTAGCATGTCCCCCTCAGATCTACAGCAACTGGACTTCCAAGTGCACTTGTAGTGCAAGTAGATTGCCTTTAGTAAATCAAGCCCCATTGTGTTTTTAGGCAGGAGCCTGTGAAACCCAGAAGGACATTTCATCTGTCAAAAAGCTGATTGAATGGTAAATCTGTCCAGAACCAGACTTAAAGTGGGGTTCCACCCAAAAAAAAACTACATGTAAAATCCTAAAAAAAAATACAAAAAAACATTTGGATATATATTTTTTTTTACTCACCTCTAAATGCCTGTTGCTAGGGGGTCCCTCGTAGTCTGCCTCTTTCAGTGCCTGGGCTGGTGACATCACTTCCGTCTCAGCACAGGAAGGGCTCAGCTCTGCTCCCTCCCTCCTGTCAATCATCTGGGACCCATTACAGGTCCCAGGTGATTTAGCGGCCAATCACGGTACTCGGCGCCGCTCATGCATGCGCAGTGGGTGCCAGGCTGTGAAGCCACAGCCCGGCACCCACAGATGCAATGCCAGCGCCGCCGAACGGAGGGGGAGACGAGCGGGGCTTCGATCCCCTGCATTGCTGGACCCAGGGACAGGTAAATGTCCAATTAAAACTGCAGTATTTGTAGCTGCTGACTTTTAATTCCTCTTTAAGAACTGTCTGGATAGCCAGGTGGCTGGTCAATTTTTGCTATTATGCTGAAAATCCCTGCAATGGTAATGTTGCAAGTTACTTTTGAACTTCTGCTGCTGTGGAACAGAAAGGGTTAAGCTTTTATGCCAGGCACTGAGAGGAGGAGATGGAGAGAGAGAGAGAGAAAGGGAAAGAGAGAGAAAGAGAGAGAGAGAGAGAGAGAGAGAGGGAGGGAGAGGGGG
>JBBGZY010002509.1:110000-254782 GCA_037952925.1 Lithobates clamitans | reverse complement strand
CCTGGGTGATCACAGGGAGGGAGCGCGCACAGGGGAGGCCATCACCGGGAATTCAGGTCTGCGCTGTAGCCGTCATTCGGCTATAGCACGGATGTCAACTAGTTAAGCGACATTGAATTGCGGGTTTTAAACAAGGGACTTAACTTTAGTCCTAAAGCAAAGATGGACACATTTGCATGGAGACAAATATCTGTATCGCTTTTATAGGCATGTTCGTTTTAAGGCCTTTTATTCCTCTAGACCTGCGGTGACAAATGTCAGTCTGCTGCCTCCATCCATTTCTAATTTAGAGTTAAAAAAATAAAAGTGGCTTTGTCCCGTCCCCCCCCCCCCGACGTCCAGCGCAGCAGCTGAATTGTTCATCAGCAAAGTGGATGAGGACATTAATCATTTTTTGCATAACAATGATGGGAGGGATCATATTCCAAATAACATGACACAAGAGGAATGATAGCTCTTTCCTCCTTGGCCGCATGCAAAGAAATCACTATCAAGCCGGCTGACAAAGGCGGCTCGATAGTGACAATGAATACCATACAGTATGAGAGGGGAAATGCACAGACAGTTGGCAGATCTCAAGGTGTATAGACGTCTGGAAACGAATCCCACATCACGTGGTTTGAATAGGATAAAAAAAAAAAATGGTGGTTGGCCAAGCAGTACAAAGTAACATCATTGATGTCAAGACACAAACTTATTTGATTGCTGAAAATCCCGTGACACCGATCATTTACATCAGGGATCCTCAAACTACGGGCTCTCCAGCTGTTGCAGAACTACACTTCCCATGAGGCATTGTAAAACTCTGATATTCACAGACATGACTAGGCATGATGGGAATTGTAGTTCCTGAACAGCTGGAGGGCCGCAGTTTGAAGACCCTGATTTACGTGCTCCCTAAAAATACATAAAGATCCCATTAATCCCCCAGGCTGACCCATTGCGTCCAGCACTGCATCAGTAGCTATGCCTTTGGCTAAATATCTTGCTAAATGTTTAACTCCGTTGATTACACAGACTCGTTCATAGAGAAGAGAGACCCAGGATTTTTTAAACAAAAATTCAATCTCTGGTTATTCCATCTGATGTACTGCTGGTCACATGGGACGTCGCTAATCTATATACAGCTATTCCACATACTTTAGGTATAGAAGCCTGCAAAACGTTTGCTGATTAATTCCAAAAAATTACACTTCTGCCCAGATTTCGTTTCTCCTTGAATGACTAACTATTGTATAGAAGAAAATTTCTTTTTATTTAAAGGATATTTTATTTACAGATTGCCGGGGCAGCGATGGGTAGTAATGTAGCTCCACTTTACGCAAATGCATTTATGGATATAAATCGAACGAGCTTTCATTTTTCCATTGCACATTATTTCAATGAGCACTGTACAGCTTGGTACAGGTTCATTGATGACGCCTTTGCTATATGGACTGGTGATTTACATTCATTGTCTCTGTTTAACCTTTATTTAACCACTTCTGTACCTACGGGCCTATTCTGGCACTTCTCTCCTACATGTAAAAATCAGCACTTTTTTGCTAGAAAATTAATGAGAACCCCCAAATATTATATATTTTTTTTTGTTTTTTTTAGCAGACACCCTAGGGAATAAAATGGCGGTCATTGCAACTTTTTATCTTGCACGGTATTTGCGCAATCATTTTTCAAACGCCTTCTTTTTTTTTTAGGAAAAAAAAAAAAAAAAAAAAAACGGTTTCATGAATTAGAAAACAAAAACAGTAAAGTTAGCCCAATTTTTTTGTATAATGTGAAAGATGATGTTATGCCGAGTGAATAGACACCTAACATGTCATGCACACTCATGGAATGGCGCTAAACTTCGGTACTTAAAAATCTCCATAGGCGACGCTTTGAAAATTTTTTACAGGTTACCAGTTTAGAGTTACATAGAAGGTCTGGTGCTAGAATTATTGCACACGCTCTAACGAACGTGGCAATACCCCACATGTGTGGTTTGAATGGCGTTTACATATGTGGGCGGGGCTTACATGTGCGTTCGCTTCTGAACGCGAGCTACCGGGGACAGGGGCGTTTTAAATTTTTTTTTTTTTAATTGCACTTTTTTTTTTTTGGATCACTTTTATTCCTATTACAAGGAATGTAAACATCCCTTGTAATAGGAATCTATTGTGACAGGTCCTCTTTATGGAGAGATGCGGGGTCAATAAGACCCCACATCTCTCCTCCAGGCTGGAAAGCATGAGATTGAAAAAAATAAAAATAAAAACCCACCAATCTCATGCTGACAGCCGCGATCGCGGCTTTGTTTATTTCCGGGAACCCGGGCGTGACGTCATAACATTGCGTCCGGGCCTCCGACAGGTCCATAGAGATGACTGGTGACCATCACTGGAAATCTCTATGGTCGTCATCCGGCGGCGGCCGATTCTTTCCCCCGGGCCCCCGATGGCACGGGATAGCCCGGAGAAGCACTGGATGGTGGCGGGAAGGGGGAAACGTCCCCTCCCGTTGTCTAGAAGAACGATCAAGCGGCAGAACTGCCGCTTTGATCGTTCTTATCGTGCACAGAATCGCCGGCTGGAAAGAATGCTATCTGGATGATGATCATTCAGATATCCCCTAACAAAGTAAAGGATGTCATATGACGCCCTTGGTATTAAAGTGGTTAAATTCATGAATTCCTGGTTTGACATTCAATATGCTGAGCAACACTAACGCTGTTCCATCCCTGGATACACTTTTATCCATTAAGGATGGACATCAGTGACTTATATAGAAAACCGACTGCAATCAATTGTTGCTATATTCAAGTTTTCAGCCTCCTGAGGGGGGGGGGGTTGAATTCTACCCCCGTAGTCAATTAAAGAGTGTAACCAGAATGGGATGGAAGACGGGCTGTGACAACGAGGTTATCCCTGCAGATTTGGTTCATTCAACGTATTAATATAAATAGTATTTTACCTACTAGGAACTTGGGTCGCAGAATGCCTCACACCTCACTATTTCACCCCTTTTCACATAAGATCACATAAGATCAATAATATAATTAAAAAACACTGGTCTATTTTACATAGTGCTTACCCTTCGGTTCTTGAACTTAGAAATCCCCCCCCTTACCATCATATCGACGATCGAACGATTGATTCCAGATAAATTGGTTGTTCACTTTAATTGATTATTGGTGGACCATATATACTACCACATTTATGCTCATTAGATAGGCTTGATTTTCTGAGGAAGGGTGCGATCCATAATAGCCCAAAAATGTTTATATCATGTATGCCTGTTTTTAAGGATGTCATCTTGATTTCTTTTGATGATTTTTTTCTAATTAAGATACTGTTGTGCAGCAATCCCATCTGAAAATATGTTTATATACACACGCACACACACTACAAGTTTCACGCAAACAATCAATATAAACTTATTGGGATTTTGCCCCAAGAAGGGCAAATTACTTAAAGCAGAGCTCCACCCAAAAAGGGGGAAGCTCTGCTTATCTGCCGCCTCGCACCTCCGGTGCCATTCTGTGAGTGGGGAGAGGCGGGCATAGCTGCTCTGTGTGCTTCTCTCCTCTCTCACAGCTCCACGTGTCTTGTGTGTCCTCTATTATTTATATGCAACAGGATATGCTGAACAACACACGAGATACTTGGAGGGGGGGGGGGAAGGAGAGAGAGAGAGAGAGAGAGAGAGAGAGAGAGAGAGAGAGAGAGAGAGAGAGAGAGAGAGAGAGAGAGAGAGAGAGAGAGAGAGAGAGAGAGAGAGAGAGAGAGAGAGAGAGAGAGAGAGAGAGAGAGAGAGAGAGAGAGAAGAGAGAGAGAGAAGAGAGAGAGAGACTCTCCCCTCTGCTGCCCATTCACAGAAACCTTTGTGTTTTGTGAATAAGTTCACATGATACAAAGGCTTCTGTGATTGGGCAGAGGAGAGGGGCAGACATACCAGTTGCAACGAATCTACTGATGAAGATACCAGGCTCCCAGAACTACAGCAGTACCATAAACCTGTCAGATGTAAATTGCCAAAAGTCCAGGAGATGTCATGCACCTGGTGGGATTTTACTCTGCGTGCCTTCACTTTTTACAAAGTGCCTGAATTCCTGCAATTCAGTTAAAATTTTCTCAGCAGAGCTGAAAAGAAGACGTCCATCCTCTTAAACCACTCACAAAAAACTGCGACAGCCTGGGTAGAGGAGAAGTTATCCTGCTGGGGTCTACATAATTTTTTTTTCTTGCCAGCGTCCAAATCCTTCTGTAGGCGGATGTATAACCCAACATTATAGATTCCTGGTTCCTCAATGGATGATAAAGAAAAGCATGTTTTGGTACTGAATAGAGTGCATGGAAGGGCAACTAAGAGGAGTGGATGAGGTCAGCAATGATGAAAGAATAACTTAACTGATTTGAGTCTCGTATTGAAAAAAGGTGAATTCCAGGAATCCAAGCCAAATGTGGAAAGCCGTCATGTACAGACCAGCTCATCAGCAGTGGATGCGAGAAATCCAGAAATTCAGCTCCTTTGTAAAACGTGAAGGTACACTATGAGTCGAGTCCAGCAAGGTGCATGACAGCTCCTGTACTTCTATAGGGAAATGCAATTAGCGGACATCCAGCTGTTGCAGACTACAAGTCCCATGAGCGTAGCAAGACTCTGACAGCCACAAGCATGACACCTAGAGGCATGATGGGACTTGTAGTTTTGCAACAGCTGGAGGTCCGCTAATTGCATATCCCTGTTCTATTGCTTATATCCGATAACGGTCTTCCGGGAGTACAATAAACCTATCACTATTTTCGGAAGCTCGATACTTATACTTCTGATCCCAGCATCTTCAACGGTAGAGTGGCTGCAGCTGCTATGCCCAACCCATCCGCTCCTCCTTCCACTCACAGAAGCCTTGGTCTTACGTGAACCACATTCACAAAGTACAAACACTTCTGCGAATGGGCAGCTGAGGGGAGGGACAGGCAAAATGTACCACGATTTACCCTGGGTTCTCCTTCCCTGGAGCAAATATGGCTTTCTGAGGATACATTTTTTTTTTTTTTAGTTGAACTTGAAAGGCATGTCTCTTTTTAAACCCTCTTTTGTAACACCGCAGATACACGTCACACTACCCAGTTGATGTGGAAATTGCAAATTTCATATTTCCCTATTATTGGTTTAGTTGCCTCGCAAATATATAGGAAAGCCTCTAATATCCTGGTTACCATAGCTGACTCCTACCAAAGAAATGTCATTGCAAACTGACCAAGTCCTTAAAAAGGTCATAGTGTTTGTAGTGGGGGTGGGTTGACCATTGCTTACACAGAAATCCTATATACTACAGATATACCTTGAACAGTCCAGTCTCACCTCAGAGCTTGCAATCATGCACGCGTCTGATCACCTGTGTGCCACGCCGTATGAAAAGCGGGCAGGACTCTGTGGCGGAAACAGCATCTTTAGGCAAGTATTCTGGTTATAATTTTCTATTTTCTGTAATTACTTTTACTGAAGGTTATACTTATAACTATTTGTGTGATCTCTCTTTGCATATAAATCGAGTACAATCCTCCCCAAAAAAACAAACAAACAAAAAAAAAAAAAAAAAAAAAAAAAACTTAAAAATATCACGCGACAAAACACTAGTTAGGTTGAGTTTTCTAAAATCGCATCATTCCATTCCCACCTCCAGTGGTTGCTCAATACAAATCTGAACAGCTTAGAAGAGGTTCTCCAGAGATGGGACGGCACGAGTGAAGAAACAGGATGGGGCAGGCCGCACAGACAGGTAAGGCCACTCACCTCTCCAAAGGCAAAGACGTTCATGTTGTAGGATCGGAGGTCACTTTCAGCCTCATCGCTCAGGCAGTCATCCTCAACCTCCTCTCTCTCCTCCTCCTCCCGCAGCAGGTCTTCCGATACCACAAAGTCTGAATCGCCATCATCTGAATCCCGGGATTTCCTCTTCCTGCCCTTCTTTCCGGACTGCGGTGGCTTCGGCGTCTTCTCTGGACTGGTCTTCTGTTCTGGGCGGAGTTATCTGTAACGGTGGGAGACGTTCGCCCTGGCACAGACAATTCTTCTGCAATCTCATGGAGGTAGCGAAGAGCACTGCGGAGAGAAGAAGAAGAAGAGCGATAGTCATCTTCTTGGAACACCATGACGGCTCAGACCCCAGCACCAAATCCAACCATGAACAGGGAGGGAGGGAAAAAAAAAAAAAAAAAAAAATAGTCACACACACACACACACACCTCTATTCAAAAGTGGTTCTAAGTCTAAGCATTTTTTCATCATAATGCATTCTATGCATTAAATAAATAAATTTAAAAAAAAAAAAAAAAGGGGCCACACTACATGCCCACGCGCCCCTAAACACTTACCTGACTCCCTCCACCGATCCAGCACTGTCCGGTCTGCAGCATTGCTAATCTCTCCTCTGTCATAGGTTGCTGCCCCTGTCGATAAAATCCTGTGAGGAGCAGGAGGCATGGCAAGAAGGGCTGTGTGTGCGTTTATGGAAGCACAACACTGCTTAGGAGAGCGCCCGCACAGCCTGCTGATGGAGTATTGGTAGGAAGAAGGAGGAGAGAGCACCGGTTGGGGACTCCAAATGAGGAGGTTTGGGATCTCTTTGTGCAATACCATTGCCCAAAATAAGAAAGTATAACCATTATTAAAAATATACCCTTTACAACCACTTTAATACCAAAGTGGTCAGAATACCAACCTGACCTCCCTAATGGAGATCTTGACTTCTTCCCTGTGGAACCCTGAGCCCGGGTTCACACCTATGCGAATTAGATGCGGCTTACACAGCATCTTTTATTCGCAGGACATTTTAAAATACATTCATATGAATGTATCTGGTTCACATATGTGCGTTGCATTCGCACTGCGCATTGCACAAAAAAAGTGTGCGTTTTTTGGGCATTGCGGTGCGAACTACAAGCCTATTATCTCTATGGGAACGCATCTGATTCGCAGATGCATTGCGTTCTGAACATGGATTTTCTCTTTCTCCTCACTACACTCCCCTCTCCCTGCTCTCTAATCCTGAGCAAAAAAGCAAGGAATCCTTTGAACAGGAGATTTTTATCTCCCCAGTGAAACCTGAGCTTCAATTCGCACCGCACATGTGTGAAACAGGGCTGAAGGTCCCATTAAGTTGTCTATACCTTCCATTTTACTCCACTGACATCTCTAACCCATCAATTGCCATGTTCCAGGGTAGCCAGCTTCCAGAAAGCGGTTTTACATTTGATGCATTTGGCTGGAAGTATCTTAGGTGTTGCGGAAAAAAAACTTCAAAATTTAAAAAAAAAAGGAAAAAAAAAAAAAAAAAAAGAAAAAGAAAAAAAAAAAAAAAAAGTAGATTAAAATGTTGGCCCTGCTGTAGTGGAGGGTTTTAATCCACTAACCAATTTTCAACCAATCAATAAGACGGATGTTAGCTTTGTCATAGTGTAGGGTCACATTGAGAAAAGGCAGCCAATAAGACAGATGTATGCATGCCGTAGTGTAAAGTTTACATTCAGGAGAGGCAGACACCAATAAGATGGATATCAGGGAGGTGCTATAATGGAGGATTTATGTCCAGATGAGGCAGCCATCAATAAAATGGATCCTGGCCATACCGTAATGTAAGGTTCACATCAAGAGGAGGCAGCAGCCATCAAAAGAGTTTGGAATGCCATAGCATAAGGTTCACATCAAGATGAGGCTGCCATTAAAAAAGACAGATGTTGGCCATGCCGTAGTGTAGGGTTCACATCAAGATGAGGCTGGTTGCGCCATATGATAACACAGATGTTGGCCATGCCATAGCACAAGGCTCACGTCAAGATGGAATGTTGGCCATGCCGTATTGTGAGGTTCACCTCAAGATGAGGCTGCCAATAATAAGATGAATGCCGTAGCACAGGGTTCAGGCCCATATGAGACAACCATCAATAACACAGATTATGGCCACGCGGTAGTGTAGGGTTCACATCCAGAGGAAACTGCCATCAACAAGACGGATGTTGGCCATGGCGTAGCATCGGGTTCACATTCAGATGAGGTGGCCAATCAATCACATGCCTGATGAAGGGGCCCTGCGTGGTTTAGAAATGTTGCACTTATTCTTTTGTGATGTAATCTCTCTGCAATAAAGTGTTGGACTGCAATTTACGATCCATGGTGTGCTGGGGAACGTGTGTATTTAGCTGCCATCAATAAGACAGATGTTGGCCATGCCACATTGTGGGGTTCACATCAAGATGAGACAGCAGTCAATAAGATATACTTTGGTTGTGCCATAGTGTAAGGTTCACATCCAAAAGGAGGCAGTAAATCAATAACACCGATTTTGGCCATGCCATAGCATAAGGTTTGCATCATGATTGGACAACCTCAAAAAGACAGATGTTGGCCATGCCATATTGTGGGCTTCACATCAAGATGAGGCTGCCATCAATAAGATGGACATTGGCCATGCCGTAGTGTGAGGTTTACCTCCAGAGGAGCCTGCCATCAATAAGACGGATATTGCCCATGCCATAGCATTGTGTTTACATCTAGATGAGGCAACAATCAATAACACAAATGTTGGCACGGCCATAGCATAGGGTACACATCAAGAGGGACAGCCATCAATAAGACGTACTTTGGTTGTACCATAGTGTAAGGTTACGTACAGATGAGGAAACCATCAAACGGATAGAAGTCGGCTGGTGCCACGGTGTAAGGTTCACATCCAAATAAGGCCATGCCATGCCATGTTGGCCATGCCATATTGTGGGGGTCACATCAAGATGAGACAGCCATCAATAAGATATTACTTTGGTTGTGCCATAGTGTAAGTTTCACATCCAAAGGAGACAGAAATCAATAACACAGATGTTGGCCATGCCATAGTCTAGGTTCACATCAAGATGAGGCTGCCATCAACAAGACAGATGTAAGTGTGATTTTAAATTTACCTTTTAATAAACCATCAAGCAGGATTACACTATGTTGCCCTTTCTTTCCCTTGAATACCTCCTGTGAGAACAACCTTTAGCTGGAGGGAACACCTCTCCCTATGAATGTTCCCTGGGATCGGAAGGAGAGTGTACATATCCATAAGCTGAAGTGGTGCGGTGCTGGTCAATCCATAAAAGGCCCCGACCGGGTTAAGGTCGCAAGCTCATATTAGCTTGCCTTCTGGTAAGCGCCCAATTTTATCAGTCTGTCACATTGGTGCGGTGAAGGTCTGGGTCATCCAACTGCCTTTTTATTTCTTGTTTTTGCCAGCAGGGATTGGCATCCTATCTCCCCTCATCAATTCACTCATCTGTTGGAATTCACATTTGGACATTTTTTGGTTGCTGTTTTGGGACTTATCTTCATGCGATTAATTTCCATATTTACTCGTTTATTTAATAAGTTTATATCATCACTTATTAAGGCAATTTTTACTTTAATATTTGTTCACTTATAGGTCAACTTTTAAGTTTATTATTTTCACAGCGCTGCTTTTTTTCCGATTAAGGTTACGTACAGATGAGAAAACCATCAAATGGATAGAAGTCGGCTGGTGCCACGGTGTAAGGTTCACATCCAAATAAGGCCATGCCATGCCATGTTGGCCATGCCATATTGTGGGGGGTCACATCAAGATGAGACAGCCATCAATAAGATATTACTTTGGTTGTGCCATAGTGTAAGGTTCACATCCAAAGGAGACAGAAATCAATAACACAGATGTTGGCCATGCCATAGTCTAGGGTTCACATCAAGATGAGGCTGCCATCAACAAGACAGATGTTGGCAATGCCATATTGTGGGGTTCCAGTCAAGAAGAGGCAGACATCAATAAGATGGACATTGGCCGTGCCTTAGTGTAGGTTCAAATGAGGCAGATGTCAAGATGGTGGACTTTGGCTCTGCTGCAGTGCAGGATTGACATCCAGGTAAGGAAACCCATCAATAAGATGTATATTGGCCATGCCCTAGTGTAGGACTCGCATCCCGATAAGCAAGCCATTAATAAAACATATGTTGGCCATGCCACCATACCAGGGGTTAGGTTTAAAATCGACATAAGCCAGCCATTAATAAGACAGACAAGTCCTGTAGTGTAAGGTTCACATCCAGATGAGACAGCCACCAATGAGATAATAAAATGCATCCTGGCTGTGCCGTAGTGTAGGGCTTGCATCCACATGAGGCAGCCACCAATAACATGGACTGGCAGGATCTTCAGGTGAAAATAAAGTAAAAAAACAAAAAGTGGTGCAGCCACATCTAAGGACTAGTAAGTTGCAATATACGGCATGTTTCATATAGGCTTTAGTCACACTGGGATCTGATAGTTGCATGACCTGCTGCAAAATAAAACCAACTCACAGCTCCTGACTGTGCACAGCAGAGCTCCTATATTTTGTAAGCGATGTAAACCTTTGCACTTTATCATTTCATGCCAGTATGCACTTTCGGAAGCTGGGTGAAAAGCACAGATTACCACGCTGAGGTCAGGCAGAAAAATGTCCAGCCTTATTGGCTCTTTCAGCTTTGTTGCCCAGCTCCAGAGTCAGCTTCACAAGCTAAGCCTGGTGTCAAAAAAGAAGCCCTTTACAAGCAAACCATGCACAATTACAGCAACTGAACTTTTCAATTACTGTAGTAGGCCCGATGTGATTGACATACAGCATGCTGTTCCACTTTTGCATGCTTCCATCACCCCCTAAAATGCCTTCACACAGTTTCGATACCACTTTGGGGGGGCAAAAGAGGACCCACCTATAATACAGGGCAGGGGTTTCTATTTTTCTGGACACAAAATGTATTCCCTCCAGATATCCCTGCCATATCCCCTTTGATCCGCAGACCCTTTAAGACTTACACTGCAGCTGCCCGCCGCCTGGGTCGTCCTCCAGGAGTCACCTCCACCTTCTCCGGCTCTGGCTCAGGCTCCACCCCTCTGCTCTCCTCTTCCAACTTCTTTGCCATCGCTATTGCCAACAGCTCTGCCTTGGACTTACGTCCCCGTTTTTTCGGCACTTTGGCGGGAGGCGTGAGAAAGGCATCAGCGGCAGGTCCGTTCCCCACAGGCAGAGACACAGACTCGGGTGGAGGCATCTGTCCCTTTGCTGAACCCCCATGCACTGTACCGGAAGGTGGAGCTGGGAAACCTTCACCGATGGAAGCTTTATCACCGCCATCAGGATGGGAGGGACCTGCAGAGAGATAGAGAATAGGCAGTAAGTCCATCGAGAATTGAATTTTCTAATTCTGAGATTAGTTCTTAGTGAAATTCTACCTAGGGCAACCTCCCAAAAAAAACAAACACATTAAATCATTTCTTCTGGATTAGTTCTACACATGGCTTGAATGGTTACTGTGTTATGGTGTAGGTTACACCAGTGCATCTCCTATTTCCAGCATGCACTCTATGGGTCCTGTCCTCTTCACCCACAAAAAATAACAATGCCTGTGGGTAGTCAGCAGGAGGAAGGGTGCCCCCCACCTCTGGTGTCAGCAGGAGGAAGAGTGCCCTCCCCACCTCTGGTGTCAGCAGGAGGAAGGGTGCCCCCCCCACCTCTGGTGTCAGCAGGAGGAAGGGTGCCCCCCCCCCCACCTCTGGTGTCAGCAGGAGGAAGGGTGCCCCCCCCCCACCTCTGGTGTCAGCAGGAGGAAGGGTGCCCCCCCCCCCACCTCTGGTGTCAGCAGGAGGAAGGGTGCCCCCCCCCACCTCTGGTGTCAGCAGGAGGAAGGGTGCCCCCCCCCACCTCTGGTGTCAGCAGGAGGAAGGGTGCCCCCCCCCACCTCTGGTGTCAGCAGGAGGAAGGGTGCCCCCCCCCACCTCTGGTGTCAGCAGGAGGAAGGGTGCCCCCCCCACCTCTGGTGTCAGCAGGAGGAAGGGTGCCCCCCCCACCTCTGGTGTCAGCAGGAGGAAGGGTGCCCCCCCCCACCTCTGGTGTCAGCAGGAGGAAGGGTGCCCCCCCCCACCTCTGGTGTCAGCAGGAGGAAGGGTGCCCCCCCCCACCTCTGGTGTCAGCAGGAGGAAGGGTGCCTCCCCCCCACCTCTGGTGTCAGCAGGAGGAAGGGTGCCTCCCCCCCACCTCTGGTGTCAGCAGGAGGAAGAGTGCCTCCCCCCACCTCTGGTGTCAGCAGGAGGAAGAGTGCCCTCCCCACCTCTGGTGTCAGCAGGAGGAAGAGTGCCCCCCCCCACCTCTGGTGTCAGCAGGAGGAAGAGTGCCCCCCCCACCTCTGGTGTCAGCAGGAGGAAGAGCGCCCCCCCACCTCTGGTGTCAGCAGGAGGAAGAGCGCCCCCCCACCTCTGGTGTCAGCAGGAGGAAGAGCGCCCCACACCTCTGGTGTCAGCAGGAGGAATAGTGCTACATCTTTGGTGTCAGGGGGACAAAATACTACCCCGTTGTTGGTGTCAGATGGAGGAATAGTGCCCTAAAGGCCAGATAAAGGCAAGCTAAGGGCCACAGTTTGAAGACCACTGGTCTAGACATAGGCCTGGGACACCGCTGGCATCGGGTTCCCTTCCTATCCCCAATCCTAAGTAGGAGGAGGCACTGTTGGTGTAGACATAGGGCTAGGACACCACTGGCCATGATGTCTGTGTTGCGTTTCCCCCCCTATTCTCCACCAAAGATAGTCAAAAGACACTGATGACAGTGTAGACATAAGACTGGGGTGCCATCAGCCATGCTATCTGTGTTCTATTCCCTCCCTATCCCCCATCCTAGGTAGGTGGAGGCAATGGTGGTGTAGACATAAGGCTGGAACACTGCTAGCCATGCTGCCTGTAATGGGTTCCCTCCTTAAGGCTGACCAAAGGGAGGAAGAGGCACTAATAGTCTAGACATAGAACTGGGATACTGCTGGCAAGGCTGTCTGTGCTGGGTTCTCTCCCTATCCCCCACCCATCAGGGATAGGCAAAGACATTTATAGTGAAGACATATGTCTGGGACACTGACCGCCATGTCATCTGTGTTGGGTCCCCTTCCTATCCCCCACCAGGGGTAGACAGAAATATTGACGATATAAACTTAAGGCTGGAACACCACCAGCCATGATGTTTGTACTTGATTCCGGTAGAAGGAGACATTTATGGTGTAGACCAGTGATGGCGAACCTTGGCACCCCAGATGTTTTGGAACTACATTTCCCATGATGTTCCTGCACTCTGCAGTGTAGTTGAGCATCATGGGAAATGTAGTTCCAAAACATCTAGGGTGCCAAGGTTCGCCGTCACTGGTGTAGACATAGGAATGGGACACCACCAGCCATGCTTTCTAAAATTTGTGTCATCCCCATCTCCTCCCTTAGTTATGAGGAGATATTCAAGTGTAGACTGGGACACCACCAGCCACTCTGCCTGTGTTGGGTTCCTTCCCCATCCAACCCCTAGAGAAGGGCGGAAACATTTATGACGTAGATCAGGGGTTTCAAACTTAACTTTATTGCATGCCTGCATCAGTATTATGGTTGCCCTCAAAGGGCCGGTTGTATCTGCAAGACTAGATGTCCTGAGCATGCCACCCATTCATTACATCAGACGTCAAAAGTCCCCCACCCTACCCTACCCTACCCTACATAACAGAGCACCTCCCTAACCTTGTGCTGCTACTGGGGGAACAAGCTGGGGGCAGAGTTGGGAAGCAGAAATTTTCTGGGTCTGGGAGGAGGTGCAGAGGAAGGCAGAAGTCAGCTGCCAGAATCTGATGAATGCGGAGACAAGGGGGTGCTGTGGCTGTACAGAGAGGTGCAGGATCTGTAGAAGTTCTGTCCTCCTCTCTACTGCCGACTGTGGAGATGGGGGGGGGGGGGGGGGGCGAGCCTCTCTGCGGCAGCATGGAGAAGCACAGGATCTGGCAAAGGAGTTCTGTCTTCCTCTCTGCTACTGAGACAAGGTGTGGGCGGAGAATCTTATTTGTAATAGTCAGCATTTCTCCTGTTCTGCAGGACAGGAAAATGGCAGGTATTAGGACAGGGCAAAGGAAGTGCAGTACAGGAGAAATGTTGGTTGTTAGAGATATGATTACTGTATCCTATTATGATATAAACCTTTCATCAAGGCTCAACTTTTTCAATCCTTCAATATAGTCTTGAACCAATGCCCTTGGGTATACGAGGTAAGTGTGCCAACCAATACACATGATTTGCAGAAAGAATCCAGATGTCTAATAACATTTCTTCTAATACAATACATGTAGGAACAAAAGATATCATGCCTGCCTCTGTCAGTGGATAACAGGAAAGATTCCAACTGTGGGGGAAGTGAGAGCAGAAGCAAGGTCTTCTCCTAGGGGGGACAGCAAATCGAGAAGAAGCGAGGTCTTCTCCTAGGGGGGACAGCAAATCGAGAAGAAGCGAGGTCTTCTCCTAGGGGGGACAGCAAATCGAGAAGAAGCGAGGTCTTCTCCTAGGGGGGACAGCAAATCGAGAAGAAGCGAGGTCTTCTCCTAGGGGGGACAGCAAATCGAGAAGAAGCGAGGTCTTCTCCTAGGGGGGACAGCTAATCGAGAAGAAGCGAGGTCTTCTCCTAGGGGGGACAGCAAATCGAGAAGAAGCGAGGTCTTCTCCTAGGGGGGACAGCAAATCGAGAAGAAGCGAGGTCTTCTCCTAGGGGGGACAGCAAATCGAGAAGAAGCGAGGTCTTCTCCTAGGGGGGACAGCAAATCGAGAAGAAGCGAGGTCTTCTCCTAGGGGGGACAGCAAATCGAGAAGAAGCGAGGTCTTCTCCTAGGGGGGACAGCAAATCGAGAAGAAGCGAGGTCTTCTCCTAGGGGGGACAGCAAATCGAGAAGAAGCGAGGTCTTCTCCTAGGGGGGACAGCAAATCGAGAAGAAGCGAGGTCTTCTCCTAGGGGGGACAGCAAATCGAGAAGAAGCGAGGTCTTCTCCTAGGGGGGACAGCAAATCGAGAAGAAGCGAGGTCTTCTCCTAGGGGGGACAGCAAATCGAGAAGAAGCGAGGTCTTCTCCTAGGGGGGACAGCAAATCGAGAAGAAGCGAGGTCTTCTCCTAGGGGGGACAGCAAATCGAGAAGAAGCGAGGTCTTCTCCTAGGGGGGACAGCAAATCGAGAAGAAGCGAGGTCTTCTCCTAGGGGGGACAGCAAATCGAGAAGAAGCGAGGTCTTCTCCTAGGGGGGACAGCAAATCGAGAAGAAGCGAGGTCTTCTCCTAGGGGGGACAGCAAATCGAGAAGAAGCGAGGTCTTCTCCTAGGGGGGACAGCAAATCGAGAAGAAGCGAGGTCTTCTCCTAGGGGGGACAGCAAATCGAGAAGAAGCGAGGTCTTCTCCTAGGGGGGACAGCAAATCGAGAAGAAGCGAGGTCTTCTCCTAGGGGGGACAGCAAATCGAGAAGAAGCGAGGTCTTCTCCTAGGGGGGACAGCAAATCGAGAAGAAGCGAGGTCTTCTCCTAGGGGGGACAGCAAATCGAGAAGAAGCGAGGTCTTCTCCTAGGGGGGACAGCAAATCGAGAAGAAGCGAGGTCTTCTCCTAGGGGGGACAGCAAATCGAGAAGAAGCGAGGTCTTCTCCTAGGGGGGACAGCAAATCGAGAAGAAGCGAGGTCTTCTCCTAGGGGGGACAGCAAATCGAGAAGAAGCGAGGTCTTCTCCTAGGGGGGACAGCAAATCGAGAAGAAGCGAGGTCTTCTCCTAGGGGGGACAGCAAATCGAGAAGAAGCGAGGTCTTCTCCTAGGGGGACAGCAAATCGAGAAGAAGCGAGGTCTTCTCCTAGGGGGACAGCAAATCGAGAAGAAGCGAGGTCTTCTCCTAGGGGGACAGCAAATCGAGAAGAAGCAAGGTCTTCTCCTAGGGGGACAGCAAATCGAGAAGAAGCAAGGTCTTCTCCTAGGGGGACAGCAAATCGAGAAGAAGCTAGGTCTTCTCCTAGGGGGACAGCAAATCGAGAAGAAGCAAGGTCTTCTCCTAGGGGGACAGCAAATCGAGAAGAAGGTCTTCTCCTAGGGGGACAGCAAATCGAGAAGAAGCAAGGCTTTCACCTAGGGGGGCAAAAAAAATGGAGAAGAAGCAAGGCTTTCTCCTAGGGGGACAGCAAATCGAGAAGAAGCAAATGTCTTCTCCTACGGGGACAGCAATTGAGGAAAAGATCTTGCTTCTACTACGGGGACAGCGATCGAGAAGAAGCGAGGACTTCTTCTTGATCGCTGTCCCCGTAGAAGACCACGCTTCTTCTCGATCACTGTCCCCGTAGAAGACTTGCTTTCTGGTCTATTACCGTCCCTGTAGTATAAGACCTCAGTTCTGATCTATTACCATCCCTGTAGCTGTCCCCATAGTAGAAGCGAGGTCTTCTGCCACAGGGATGGTAATAGATCAAAAGGGAGTTCCTCTACTACAGAAACAGTGATGGATCAGAAGCAAGGTCTTCTGCTACAGGGACAGCGATAGAGAAGAAGCGAGGAGTTCTGCCACAAGGATGGTGTTTGATCAGAAGTGGTTTTCTACTACAGGGACAGTGACAGAACAAAAGGGAGGTCTTCTACCACAGGCACAGCGATAGAACAGAAAGGACATTTTTAACTACAGGGACAGCGATAGAACAAAATTTAGGTCTTCAACTACAGGGACAGTGATAGATCGGAAGGGAGATCTTCTACTACGGGGACAGGGAAAACGCAGAACCGAGCTCTTCTGCTGCGGGGAGGGAGATCGATCAGAATTGAGATCTTCTGATACCCCAAACCCAAAAGAATGATGGAACATGTAGTTCTATTAGGAGAACGCACAGGTGCCTTACAGGTCCCTTCCTCACAAATCAGCTGGGAATTATGGCATAATGTATATTAAATGCTGGAAGTCTCCCATCGTGTACTTCAGACATTTTTTAATACTTTAATTGTATCAGACAAATTACAGTATTAAATAGAAGCACACCAACATCTACATACTCCAGAGCCTCTGTAAGCTAGAACCAGTGTTTTCCTTAGAGGGCCCTTAGCCTGATGTGATCACTGCGCTGAAGTGGTGATCACATGATCAGGAACCTCTCTGGTTCCCCATTGTCAGCTGAGACCTGAGCTGTCAGTAACAACCAAGTTTGAACTCTAGAAGCACAAACTGTTGGCGCCAAATTGGAAAGGGGAGGAAGACCAGGCCAATCCCCGTCTGAAATTGTCTTTGGTGTCACCCCGCAGTATAAAGAGAATCCCCTCCTACATTGTCCCCTGTGGTTACCCCAGAGTACAAAGACAACACTCTTTTGCAGCACAGGTGATGTCACTCACCTGTCCCTTCATCCTGTCCCATCTTGGTGTCCTGTTTGGACGACACCAGGGAGCTCTCAGACCGGGCAGCAGTATCCACCCGGGACAGCACTACGTTGAGCCCCTTTAAGGGGGAGTGGGTGAGGGACACAACAGGCTCCTTCCTGCACCACCTCTTCGCTTGGGCAGGGACGGCAGGGGGAGGGGTGGGGTCTTCGTCCCTTTGCTGTACCATGTCCTGTGCACAGTTATCGGGTCCAGAGAGGTCCATTAATCTGGAAGGTTGGTGTTGCGTGGCGGGGTCATAGCTTCCTGTGGCGGTGTCACATCTGTGGAGAGAAGAGAGACACTGAGCACATTGTATTTTTTAGAAGGCCGTCATCGAGAGCAGCCAGTATGACCTGAGCATCAGAACAGGAACTTTCCTACAGCAAAGAGGTAAAACAGTGGACAGACACGTAATGCGTCCTCTCCATAATATCCGATGCTGGTGATGATAGGCTGGAGGAAACAAGCAACGCAATCAGCGCCCAGACGGGGAGGAGCCTCACAAATCCTCCAATCATATTCTGGGTACTTTTTTCTTCCCTCCCTCCTATCCTCCAACCCCTCCCAGGTTCAGCTTCCTTCTGGGGTTCGGAAGACTCTGGTGGAGGGTAAAGCCTTTCTATGAGAGCTCTCCAGGTGCCTCCAATCTCTCCATTATTGTCATCTGGTCTCAGAAGTTGTCAGTTTAAAAATGTGAGGGCGCTCTGCCCTCACTTGTAATGGTGCTTACTTTCACCCTGCCCAGTTCTGTTTGTAGGTGAGGTTATGGCCTGTTGTCTGGCAGGGATGGCACATCACCATCTGCTACCTTCAGAGGCATCAATAGAAGAGAATGGGTGCCTGCTTCGTACTCTGCAGTCATCCATTCCATCCTGCCTACCTACCTTGACTCCGTATGTCGCTGCCTTCTACCACTCAACAACCCTGCCTCTTGCCTCCCCCACTTGCTATCCCTACCTCTCCCCACCTACCAACCCTGCCTCTCGGTGCCTGCCAAGCTCTCCCTGCCTCTTGCCATCTCTGCCCCCTGTTATCCCTGCCTCTGCCCATTCAAGCTTCAGCCTCTGCCCACCCAACTTCTCCTGCCTCCTGTGATTCCTGCCTTTGCATACCCCAGCTTTGCCCACCCACACTTCCAGTCATTCCTGCCTCTGCCCACCCACGCTTCCAGTCATTCCTGCCTCTGTCCACCCAAGCTTCCAGTCATTCCTGCCTCTGTCCACCCAAGCTTCCAGTCATTCCTGCCTCTGTCCACCCAAGCTTCCAGTCATTCCTGCCTCTGTCCACCCAAGCTTCCAGTCATTCCTGCCTCTGTCCACCCAAGCTTCCCGTCATTCCTGCCTTTGCCCACCCACGCTTCCCGTCATTCCTGCCTCTGCCCACCCACGCTTCCCGTCATTCCTGCCTCTGCCCACCCACGCTTCCCGTCATTCCTGCCTCTGCCCACCCACGCTTCCCGTCATTCCTGCCTCTGCCCACCCACGCTTCCCGTCATTCCTGCCTCTGTCCACCCACGCTTCCCGTCATTCCTGCCTCTGTCCACCCACGCTTTCCGTCATTCCTGCCTCTGCCCACCCACGCTTCCCGTCATTCCTGCCTCTGCCCACCCACGCTTCCCGTCATTCCTGCTTCTGCCCACCCACGCTTCCCGTCATTCCTGCCTCTGCCCACCCACGCTTCCCGTCATTCCTGCTCTGCCCACCCACGCTTCCCGTCATTCCTGCCTCTGCCCACCCACGCTTCCCCTCATTCCTGCCTCTGCCCACCCACGCTTCCCCGTCATTCCTGCCTCTGCCCACCCACGCTTCCCCTCATTCCTGCCTCTGCCCACCCACGCTTCCCCTCATTCCTGCCTCTGCCCACCCACGCTTCCCTCATTCCTGCCTCTGCCCACCCACGCTTCCCGTCATTCCTGCCTCTGCCCAACCACGCTTCCCGTCATTCCTGCCTCTGCCCACCCACGCTTCCCGTCATTCCTGCCTCTGCCCACCCACGCTTCCCGTCATTCCTGCCTGCCACCCCAGTCTTCCGTCCATTCCTGCCTCTGCCCACCCACTCTTCCCGTCATTCCTGCCTCTGCCCACCCACGCTTCCCGTCATTCCTGCCTTTGCCCACCCACGCTTCCCGTCATTCCTGCCTCTGCCCACCACGCTTCCCGTCATTCCTGCCTCTGCCCACCCACGCTTCCACTCATTCCTGCCTCTGCCCACCCACGCTTCCCCTCATTCCTGCCTCTGCCCACCCACGCTTCCCGTCATTCCTGCCTCTGCCCACCCACGCTTCCCGTCATTCCTGCCTCTGCCCACCCACGCTTCCCGTCATTCCTGCCTCTGCCCCACCCACGCTTCCCGTCATTCCTGCCTCTGCCCACCCACGCTTCCCGTCATTCCTGCCTCTGTCCACCCACGCTTCCCGTCATTCCTGCCTCTGCCCACCCACGCTTCCCGTCATTCCTGCCTCTGCCCACCCACGCTTCCCGTCATTCCTGCCTCTGCCCACCCACGCTTCCCGTCATTCCTGCTTCTGCCCACCCACGCTTCCCGTCATTCCTGCCTCTGCCCACCCACGCTTCCCGTCATTCCTGCCTCTGCCCACCCACGCTTCCCGTCATTCCTGCCTCTGCCCACCCACGCTTCCCGTCATTCCTGCCTCTGCCCACCCACGCTTCCCGTCATTCCTGCCTCTGCCCACCCCGCTTCCCGTCATTCCTGCCTCTGCCCACCCACGCTTCCCGTCATTCCTGCCTCTGCCCACCCCACGCTTCCCTCATTCCTGCCTCTGCCCACCCACGCTTCCCTCATTCCTGCCTCTGCCCACCCACGCTTCCCGTCATTCCTGCCTCTGCCCACCCACGCTTCCCGTCATTCCTGCCTCTGCCCACCCACGCTTCCCGTCATTCCTGCCTCTGCCCACCCACGCTTCCCGTCATTCCTGCCTCTGCCCACCCACGCTTCCCGTCATTCCTGCTCTGCCCACCCACGCTTCCCGTCATTCCTGCCTCTGCCCACCCACGCTTCCCGTCATTCCTGCCTTTGCCCACCCACGCTTCCCGTCATTCCTGCCTCTGCCCACCCACGCTTCCCGTCATTCCTGCCTCTGCCCACCCACGCTTCCCGTCATTCCTGCCTCTGCCCACCCACGCTTCCCGTCATTCCTGCCTTTGCCCACCCACGCTTCCCGTCATTCCTGCCTCTGCCCACCCACGCTTCCCGTCATTCCTGCCTTTGCCCACCCACGCTTCCCCTCATTCCTGCCTCTGCCCACCCACGCTTCCCGTCATTCCTGCCTCTGCCCACCCACGCTTCCCCTCATTCCTGCCTCTGCCCACCCACGCTTCCCCTCATTCCTGCCTCTGCCCACCCACGCTTCCCCTCATTCCTGCCTCTGCCCACCCACGCTTCCAGTCATTCCTGCCTCTGCCCACCCGAGCCTTCTCCTGCCCCATCAAACTTGTCCTTTGCTGTACCTACCCCCCCCAACCCCTGACTCTTACAATCCCTGCCTCCCATTGTCCCTACCTCTCACTCCCCGCTGTCCCTGACTTTGCACAACCCTGGCCACCAACCTCGCCTCCCATCGCTCCTTACCCATTTCCACCTGTCATCCCTGCCTGCCAACCGTGACTCCAGCAACCTAGGCTTGCCCTGCCTACTGCTGTCCATGCCTACTCCCTGCCCTTCACTGCCTGTCAACCCTGGCATCTTGCAGTCTTTGCCCCCCCACCCCCCTCCAGCCCTGCCTTGTATTGTCCCTACATGTTGTCAGCCCTGCCCCTTGCTGTACCCACTGCCTTCGACCCTGGCATCTTTCAGTCAGTGCCTCCCCTCAGCCCTGACTGTTACCATCCCAGACCTGTCACCCCCCTATCTTCTGCTACATCTTGCCTTCCTTGTCACCCCCTCTGCTAACATTGCTTCCCCCCTAAACTGTTACCTCCCTCCTCTGCAGGGGATGATCAGAGCGGCTCCTGTCATCCTCATCCCTGGTGTGGAAGATCAGACACATACACACCACACAACCCCCCCTCCAACATACCGAGAGGACGAACTCAACCCCCTCACCCCTCCCGGCCCGGTACTTACCTCTTCTCCGCTCACACACCAACACAACACACGTTTAAAGAAGGCGCCGCGGAGCCGCAGACGCACCGAGATGACGCCCGACCACAAACCGCGCCCACCTCTGTCTCATCTCCCCGCCCACACCTGTCACCGTCCTGTCACTTGAGCTTCGACAACATGGCCGCCCGCTTCGGCACAGCCCGCCCGCCATCTTCCCGTATACCAAAATGCCGCTTTAAAACATTTTTTTTCTTATTTATTGTTATATTATTAAATTGTGTTAAAAAAAAAAAAAAAAGTCTTTTATTGTTGTCACAAGGAATGTAAACATCCCTTGTGACAGTAATAGGTGGTGACAGGTACTCCTAATGGAGGGATCTAAAAGACCCCCGATCCCTCCTTTGCACTTCAAAGAATTCAGATCGCCGAAAACGGCGATTCTGAATACTGTGTATTTTTTAAAAATCCGGCGCCATTGGCAGCCGAGTAAACAGGAAGTGACGTCGTGACGTCGCTTCCCTGTTTACATTCAGGAGACTGGAAGGAAGCTGTTTCCGGCCTCCTTCCAGTCTGTGGCTAGACGCCGGAAGTGCCGGATCGGGTCGGTGGGACGGGAGGCCCGGTCAGAGCGGTGGGAGGAGGAGGGGGGATGTCTATGGTTGCCACCTCATCCCTTTAAACCATATTAATTACACAGGTTCTGTGGCTGATTAACGTGGTAATTAAACTCACTTGGTTCCTTATCTGCATTTAATTAGCCTCAGAACCTGTGTAATTCAAAGGTGTTCGGGTTTAAAGGGATGAGGTGGCAACTCTAGGGATGTCCCCTCCCGCTCCTCCGGGATAACAATCGATCGGTTGTTATCCCTGGATAGCCGATCGCCCGCTCTAAAAAACGGTACTGGGATGATGCCTGCAGCTGTGAGCATCATCCCGGTATAACCCCCCGAAAGCCGAGGCCGCACATCTGCGTATGCTCGGCGGGAAGGGGTTAAGGGGGCGTGGCAGGGGGTGTGTCCTATGCCTGCATACTTTTGCTGATAGGTGTCCTTCATTCCCATCTCAAAAAGTTGGGAGGTGTGCCTATTGGGCCTGGAGATTAGCAAAAAAAAAAAAATGTTTTCCGGAAGCAGAGACCCCTAAGAATACAATGGTGGTAGTTGCAATTTTTTTTACTTAGCACAATATTAGAATAACGGTTAATCAAGCACAAATTTTCAGTAAGAATGAAATCATTTAATTTCAGTGCATACAAACACAATAGAAGACCTGATTTTTTGGTAAAATATAAAAAAAGAAGAGGTTGCACCGAGTAGTGAGATACCAAACATGTCACCATAAAATAGTGTTCTCCTGTGATACAGTGACCAACGTCACAACACTGTCCATAGGTGGCGCTATCACATCCAGCAGAGGTGACCCAAACAGAGATAACGGGTTAATGACAGATGTGCAATCACTGATCTCACTCCGGCGTGCGTGGTGATACACAGCGCCTTGAAAAAGTATTCGCACCCCTTGACATTTTCCACATTTTGTTACAACCAAAAGCGTAAATGTATTTTATTGGGATTTTATGTGATAGACCCACACAAAGTGGCTCATAATTGTGAAGTGGACGGAAAACGATAAATGGTTTTCAACATTTTTTTTTACAAATAAATCTGTGAAAAGTGTGGGGTGCATTTGTATTTAGACCCCCTTTACTCTGATACCCCTGACTTAAAGCGGTGTTCCGCCCCCCCCCCAAAAAAAATAAAATATATATATATATATATATAAAATACAGCTGTTCTGTGAAGCCCTCAGAGGTTTGTTAGAGAACCTTAGTGAACAAACAGCATCATGAAGGCTAAGGAACTCACCAGACAGGTGAAGGATAAAGTTGCGGAGAAGTTTAAAGCAGGGTTAGGTTATAAAAAAATATCCCAAGCTTTGAACATCTCACGGAGCATATTATTGATGTTTTGGCCAAAGTTTAGAACTGTTGTTTTCTTACTTTAGTTTTACTTTGTATAGTTCGAAACGAGGGCTGTGGAAATTAAAGATTAATTCCTCGATTAATCATTAATTTTTTTGATCGGTAGGCTGCCTGCCCTGGGGCCAAGCTGTGGCTGTAGCGCAGTGCTCCGCTCCCTCCTCCTCCTCCACTATATGTCATACACAGTCTACGGGCATCTCCCACTGTGTGTCTCCGAGCTGAGTATGAAAACTTTGGCCGCGCTGTGAGAAAAGTCCGGCCCTCCTCCTAGATGAGCTTGTGTGATAGACGCAGTGTTCTGTCTATAGACGCAGTGTTCTGTCTATAGACGCAGTGTTCTGTCTATCACACGAGCTGATCTAGGAGGAGGGCGGTACTTTTCTCACAGTGTGGCTAAAGTTTTCACACTCAGCTCCGAGACACACAGTGGGAGATGCCCGCAGACTGTGTAATCCAGGCACAGGCGGCACTGACTGCAGTGAGGTGAGACAGCATTATGGGCACGGTGAGACTGCGATTATGGGCACGGTGAGACTGCGATTATGGGCACGGTGAGACAGCATTATGGGCACGGTGAGACTGCGATTATGGGCACGGTGAGACAGCATTATGGGCACGGCGAGACAGCATTATAGGCACGGTGAGGCTGTGATTATGGGCACGGTGAGACAGCATTATGGGCACGGTGAGGCTGTGATTATGGGCACGGTGAGACAGCATTATGGGCACGGTGAGGCTGCGATTAGGGGCACGGTGAGACAGCATTATGGGCACGGTGAGACTGCGATTATGGGCACGGTGAGACAGCATTATGGGCACGGCGAGACAGCATTATAGGCACGGTGAGGCTGTGATTATGGGCACGGTGAGACAGCATTATGGGCACGGTGAGGCTGTGATTATGGGCACGGTGAGACAGCATTATGGGCACGGTGAGGCTGCGATTAGGGGCACGGTGAGACAGCATTATGGGCACGGCGAGACAGCATTATAGGCACGGTGAGGCTGTGATTATGGGCACGGTGAGACAGCATTATGGGCACGGTGAGACAGCATTATGGGCACGGCGAGACAGCATTATGGGCACGGTGAGGCTGCGATTAGGGGCACGGTGAGACAGCATTATGGGCACGGCGAGGCTGTGATTATGGGCATGGTGAGACAGCATTATGGGCACGGCGAGACAGCATTATGGGCACGGCGAGACAGCATTATGGGCACGGTGAGGCTGCGATTATGGGCATGGTGAGACAGCATTATGGGCACGGCGAGGCTGTGATTATGGGCACGGTGAGACAGCATTATGGGCACGGTAAGACAGCATTATGGGCACTGCGAGACAGCATTATGGGCACGGTGAGGCTGCGATTATGGGCATGGTGAGACAGCATTATGGGCACGGCGAGACTGTGATTATGGGCACGGTGACATAGCATTATGGGCACGGTAAGACAGAATTATGTGCACGGCGAGACAGCATTATGGGCACGGTGAGGCTGCGATTATGGGCACGGTGAGACAGCATTATTGGCACGGCGAGGCTGTGATCATGGGCACGGTGAGACAGCATTATGGGCAGGGTAAGACAGCATTATGGGCACGGCGAGACAGCATTATGGGCACGGTGAGGCTGCGATTATGGGCACGGTGAGACAGCATTATGGGCACGGGGAGACTGCATTATGGGCACAGTGAGGCTGCCATTATAGGCACGGCGAGGCTGCGATTATGGGCACGGTGAGATAGCATTATGGGCACGGTGAGGCTCCCATTATAGGCGAGGCTGCGATTATGGGCACGGTGAGAATGCATTATGGGCATGGTGAGGCTGCGATTATGGGCACGGTAAGTCTGAGATTATGGGCACGGTGAGACTGCATTATGGGAATGGTGAGGCTGAGATCATGGGCACGGTGAGGCTGAATTTATGACGTGTGACGTCCTAGCTATGCCCCGCTATGTCCGGCTTCGGCCGTTGCCATAACAACGGTGCTAAATCAGCTAAAAGTAGTTAGATCTGTATGTGCGATACAATTAATCGAAATTAGTCAATTAATCGATTAAAAAAAAAATCGATTAATCGAACACGAAAATTTTAATCAGTAACAGCCCTATTCGAAACGCTTTTCAGAAATCTGTACAGATTTCTGTTTTTTTTTGTTTTTTTGTTTTTTGGGGTGTTTAGCTTTCTGAGAACCCATTACTATTCCAATCACTGGTTTCCCACCCAACCCAAAGTGTCCGTATTGTCTGCAGGTCCCCTGTGGTGAGACATTGGAAGACAATTTGCATGTAGGCTCCTTAGAGCCTCGTACACACGCTCGGATTTTCCGCGGACGCTCCATCGGACAATTGTTGTCGGATTTTCCGCGGATAAATGTTGGATGGCAGGTTTTAAAATTATCCCCGGACAAATGTGTGTTGTCGGATTTTCCGAGCGTGTGTACACAAGTCCATCGGAGAAAAGTCCAAAGTACAACCACGCATGAACTGAAGCAAAGATGAGCCGGAAGCGTTCGGTCTTGTAAACTAGCGTTCGTAATGGAGAATTAACATTCGTGACGCGGCAAATTGTGAAATCTGGAAATGCAGCGCACAATTCTCTTCTTCTTTAATGGGATAATAATGAAGCTGCTTTGCTGGTGATACTGATGGAGTTATGGCAAACAAATTTTCAAAGGCGTTTTTTTTACTAGTGATATCAAGAATAATATTATTATGCTTTTTTTGTTTTTTTTTGGCAAGTTACCACAACACCATTATCCCGTAGTTTTTAAGATCAAAGATACAACTATGTTGGTGTACCTTATTAATTTTACATTGTATTTTTTTTAAATATAACTGCCTACTCCCCAACTGTCATTTGCAGTAAAACACATAGCCAAGTATTATTCTCCACAATTTTTTTATTATGCATTAAAAAAATAAAACAAATAAAATTAGACATGCTATCTGCCAATAGAACTTAACCAAAAAGTGCATTCTATGCATGCAAAAATATAGAAAATATAACAAGTCAAACCATTATTATTCAACCAAAAAGTACAATAAAAGCCTCATACAGGTGTCCTGCTTCTTAATATAGGGGGTCAACAATGCCAAGAGTTGGTGAAAGCAGGGGTCCATCATCCTAAGATAATTCCGAAAATCATCCGGATTATTCTCCTGGAGCTCCCACAGCAAAGGCATATGACATAATTGGTCACGATTAATAAAGCAACCGATTTTTGGTCCAAGAAATCCTCCTCCTCCTGTTCCTGGACTGCACTTGGGTCAAAGCAATAACTCCAAGGCCAAAAATAAATAACATGTTATCTCCTCCGATTCCGCAACATGTCTGGTTGACGAACGGCCGTTCAGAAAGGAACTGAAAAGCACAAACTGAAAAGCCTGAATCAACGATTTCCAAACTTCTACTAACACGAAATTAGCGGAAGGTGGCGCTAAAGACCTGAAAAACCATGTAGTACGTCACTATATTCGTGTTTGTTGGCCGACAATCCCTTGCCGTTTGTATGCAAGACAAAATCCAGGCACACGCCTTCGGACAAAAATCAGAGGTTTTGTCTGCAGAAAATCCGATCGTGTGTACGAGGCTTATGTCTGAACCTGTGTAGGGCCCTATTGTGAAGACCATCCCAGGGGCCCCCGTTTCTGCCCCCACAATCTGGTTTCTAGACTGACCCTGTCTGTTTCACACCGTTCCTGGTTTCTGGCATTAAAGTGAATTCATTTTGCTTTAGCTCCGGACCTTTTCTGGCACTTTTTTTTATTTTTTATGTAACAATCAGTACTTTAGGGGGGTGTACTCACTTTTGTTGCCAGTGGTTTAGACATTAATGGCTGTGTGTTGAGTTATTTTGAGGGAACAGCACATTTACACTGTTATACAAGCTGTACACTCACTACTTTACATTGTGGAAAAGTGTCATTTCTTCAGTGTTGTCACATGAAAAGATATAATATTATTATTATACAGGATTTACAGTGGGGCGAAAAAGTATTTAGTCAGCCACCAATTGTGCAAGTTCTCCCACTTAAAAAGATGAGAGAGGCCTGTAATTGTCATCATAGGTATACCTCAACTATTAGAGACAAAATGTGGAAACAAATCCAGACAATCACATTGTCTGATTTTTGAAAGAATTTATTTGCAAATTATGGTGGAAAATAAGTATTTGGTCACCTACAAACAAGCAAGATTTCTGGCTCTCACAGACCTGTATCTTCCTCTTTAAGAGGCTCCTCTGTCCTCCACTCATTACCTGTATTAATGGCACCTGTTTGAACTTGTTATCAGTATAAAAGACACCTGTCCACAACCTCAAACAGTCACACTCCAAACTCCACTATGGTGAAGACCAAAGAGCTGTCGAAGGACACCAGAAACAAAATTGTAGACCTGCACCAGGCTGGGAAGACTGAATCTGCAATAGGCAAGCAGCTTGGTGTGAAGAAATCAACTGTGGGATCAATAATTAGAAAATGGAAGACATACAAGACCACTGATAATCTCCCTTGATCTGGGGCTCCACGCAAGATCTCACCCCGTGGGGTCAAAATGATCAAAAGAACGGTGAGCAAAAATCCCAGAACCACACGGGGGGACCTAGTGAATAACCTGCAGAGAGCTGGGACCAACTTAACAAAGGCTACCGTCAGTAACGCACTACACCGCCAGGGACTCAGATCCTGCAGTGCCAGACGTGTCCCCCTGCTTAAGCCAGTACATGTCCGGGCCCGTCTGAGGTTTGCTAGAGAGCATTTGGATGATCCAGAAGAGGATTGGGAGAATGCCATATATTCAGATGAAACCAAAGTAGAACTGTTTGGTAGAAACACAACTCGTCGTGTTTGGAGGAGAGAGAATGCTGAGTTGCAACCAAAGAACACCATACCTACTGTGAAGCATGGGGGTGACAACATCATGCTTTGGGGCTGTTTCTCTGCAAAGGGAACAGGACGACTGATCCGTGTACATGAAAGAATAAATGGGGCCATGTATCGTGAGATTTTGAGTGCAAACCTCCTCCCATCAGCAAGGACATTGAAGATGAAACGTGGCTCGGTCTTTCAGCATGACAATGATCCCAAACACAACGCCCGGGCAATGAAGGAGTGGCTTCGTGAGAAGCATTTCAAGGTTCTGGAGTGGCCTAGCCAGTCTCCAGATCCCAACCCCATAGAAAACCTTTGGAGGGAGTTGAAAGTCCGTGTTGCCCAGCAACAGCCCCAAAACATCACTGCTCTAGAGGCGATCTGCATGGAGGAATGGGCCAACATACCAGCAACAGTGTGTGACAACCTTGTGAAGACTTACAGAAAACGTTTGACCTCTGTCATTGCCAACAAAGGATATATAACAAAGTATTGAGATGAACTTTTGATATTGACAAAATACTTATTTTCCACCATAATTTGCAAATAAATTCTTTCCAAATCAGACAGTGTGATTGTCTGGATTTGTTTCCACATTTTGTCTCTCATAGTTGAGGTATACCTATGATGACAATTACAGGCCTCTCTCATCTTTTTAAGTGGGAGAACTTGCACAATTGGTGGATGACTAAATACTTTTTGCCCCACTGTATATAGCGCCAACAGTTTGCGCAGCGGTTTACAACATGAGGGCAGACAGTACAGTTACATTACAATTAAATACAGGAGGGATCAGAGGACCCTGCTCCTTAGAGCTTACAATCTAGAAGGGACGGTCAAGTGGAACAAAAGGTAGTAGCTGTGGGGGATGATCAGATGATCAAATGATAAAGTATTTACAAAAATGTGAGGGGTGTACTCACTTTTATGAGATACTGTATATACACCTTACCGTGCAAAAGTTTTAGGCAGGCTTGAATTGCTGTAAATGAAGAGTACTTTCAGAAATAGAAGTATTTTTGTTTATTTTTTATCAATGGAAAGTAAATGGATAGAAGAGAGAAATCCAAATTTGCCTTCAAAACAGCACAGTGGTTTTTTGGGGGGGGGGGCGCAAACAAACTGAAAAATTCTGAAAAAAAACCCCATCAATTACAGCCACTGTGCCCATCAAACGCAGCCACTGTGTCCATCGAATGCTGCCACTGTGCCCATCGAATGCTGCCACTGTGCCCATCGAATGCTGCCACTGTGCCCATCAAACACAGCCACTGTGCCCATCGAATGCTGCCACTGTGTCCATCGAATGCTGCCACTGTGCCCATCGAATGCTGCCACTGTGCCCATCGAATGCTGCCACTGTGCCCATCGAATGCTGCCACTGTGCCCATCGAATGCTGCCACTGTGTCCATCGAATGCTGCCACTGTGTCCATCGAATGCTGCCACTGTGTCCATCGAATGCTGCCACTGTGCCCATCGAATGCTGCCACTGTGTCCATCGAATGCTGCCACTGTGTCCATCGAATGCTGCCACTGTGTCCATCGAATGCTGCCACTGTGTCCATCGAATGCTGCCACTGTGCCCATCGAATGCTGCCACTGTGCCCATCGAATGCTGCCACTGTGCCCATCGAATGCTGCCACTGTGTCCATCGAATGCTGCCACTGTGTCCATCGAATGCTGCCACTGTGCCCATCGAATGCTGCCACTGTGCCCATCGAATGCTGCCACTGTGCCCATCGAATGCTGCCACTGTGTCCATCGAATGCTGCCACTGTGTCCATGCTGCCTTTGCCCTTCCTAAAACCAAGCGCTCCTGAAGAAAACAAACTATAAAATGAATAATAATACTATGCATAACTCTATCCATTGGTCATAGAGGGTCTATGTATTATATAGATGTTTCGTTGAACCTTATGTATACAATGTTTTAACACATGTTGTTTTCAAATAAATAAACTTTTTTACTTTTTATATATTACTATATCTTGTTACTATCTATACTCTTTTATAAGTGCCGTTAAAGTCCACTTAGGGGAATCCTTTCTTTATATGTATTGGTACATTGGATGTGGCACTGCCTCTTAAACCTAGGGGAACTAGTTACCCCCTATTTTATTTGGTCATAGAGGGGGGGTGGCTGGAGAGAAGGGGCGGCGCCCGTGCGCCCTTATGGATGCACCGCCACTGAACCAGCATCGATTCTTCTAGGTAGACTTGCACACAGATTATGAAGGAACTCGGCAGGTAGGTAGATCCAATCATCTTGGAGAACTAACCACAGATCTTCTGTGGATGTCGGCTGCCTCCAATCCTTCTGTCTCTTCATGTCATCCCAGACAGACTCCATGGTGCTGAGATCAGGGCTCTGTGGGGGCCGAACCGTCACTTCCAGGACTCCTCGTTCTTCTTCTCCAGTCTGATCAATGTTTATAAACAATGTTACTTTGTATCTCTTAATCTCTGGCTGATCAATGTTTATAAACAGTGTTACTCTGTATCTCTCTATCTCCCATCTGATCAATGTTTATAAACAATGTTACTTTGTATCTCTCTATCTCCCATCTGATCAATGTTTATAAACAATGACTCTTTGTATCTCTCTATCTCCCATCTGATCAATGTTTATAAACAATGTTACTTTGTATCTCTCTATCTCCCATCTGATCAATGTTTATAAACAATGTTACTTTGTATCTCTCTATCTCCTTTCTGATCAATGTTTATAAACAATGTTACTTTGTATCTCTCTATCTCCTGTCTGATCAATGTTTATAAACATTGTTACTTTGTATCACTCTATCTCCTGTCTGATCAATGTTTATAAACAATGTTACTTTATATCTCTCTATCTCCAGTCTGAGCAATGTTTATAAACAATGTTACTTTGTATCTCTCCATCTCTTATCTGATCGATTTTCACAAACAATGTTACTTTGTATCTCTCTATCTCCCATCTGAGCAATGTTTATAAACAATGTTACTTTATATCTCTCTATCTCCCGTCTGATCGATTTTCATAAACAATGTTACTTTGTATCTCTTTCCTTGTCTTTTTCTGAAATGGCCACTACAGAACTTCTCCCCTCACTGCCCATGTGACTGTCCTATTGATCTCCAGATAGGTATTAGAGTATTCCAATGTTCCTCTTCTTCCTTCATTTCTCTCCCTCACTCAGCTAATGTGACCCCAGTACTGACAGGAGAAGGGGAGGGGCAAACAAGGATGCCCGATGTCCTCCTTACCAACCAATGACGTCATAGATTGGTAGGATGCTGGCAGCTGGACGGTTATGATGCTGCACAAAGAAAACCTGTGGTTTTGGGGTGTTTTTACTTTTAGTAGATTCTAAATAGACTGCATGCACTTATTTTTCTTAGTATATGTAAATGTGGCAAAGCTTCACTTTGTAAAGAATGCCCAATCAGGTGGAAGGAAAAAAAAAAAAACAGCATCCCAACCTGATTGGATGGTGGAAATCAGCAGAGTTTTACCACATTTATGCCCCGTACACACGATCGGACATTGATCGCACATTCCGACAACAATATCCATGATTTTTTTTCTGACGGATGTTGGCTCAAACTTGTCTTGCATACACACGATCGCAGAAATGTTGTCGGAAACTCGGAACATCAAGAACGCGGTGACGTACAACACGTACAACGAGCCGAGAAAAATGAAGTTTAATAGCCAGTGCGGCTCTTCTGCTTGATTCTGAGCATGCGTGGCACTTTGTCCGTCGGAATTGGGTACACACGATCGGAGTTTCCGGCAACGGATTTTGTTGTCTCTCAAATTTTTGTCAAAAAATGTCCGATGGAGCCTACACACGGTTGGAATTTCCGACAACAAGCTCACGTCGAACATTTGTTGTCGGAAAATCCGGCCGTGTGCACGCGGCATAACTATGCTCAGAGGAAAATGACTGCAACTGCGCTTGCAAAGTACACAGTCTATTAGTCTTTGGTAGATCCACCCAAGTGTGTAACTAAATGGCAGGCTTGGTCCACCCACTGGCTTGTTTACAATTTTGGGGCAATTTTTAGACATTTCGCCAAGACTCCCTTGAAGAAACCTGAAGGCACAACAGGGTGACTGGGCTCCCTGGTTGAAAAAGGCTGAGGTAACCTTCCTCCTAGTGCAGGGGTCTCCAAACTTTCTAAACAGGGGGCCAGTTTAATGTTCTTTAGATTTTAGGGGTGGGGGGGAGCAGGACTGTGGTCATTGGAAGTAGAAAATGTCCTGACGTCAGTGGGAAAAAGCAATGTCCCATATTTGGTGTCAGTGAGAGGCATTGTGCCCCATCATTGGTGTCAGTAGGAGGAATTGTGCACCATCACTGATGTCATGGGAAGGCTTCATGCCCCATTATTGGTTTCATTGGGCCAAATTGTTGGTATCATTGGGAGGAATGGTGTCAATGGACCCATATGTTGGTGTCGTTGTGTCTTTGGGAGGAATTATGCCCCATCGTTGGTGCCATTGGTAGGAATTGTGCCCCTTCACTGGTGTTAGTGTAGGAGGAAATTATGCCCCATTGTTGCTACCCTGTTTCCCCGAAAATAAGACCTAGCGTGATTGTCGGTGATGGCTGCAATATAAGCCCTACCCCCCAAATAAGCCCTAGTTAAAGTCCTTGTAGGGCTTATTTTCAGGAAAGGACTTATTTTTGGGGAAACAGGGTAGGGCTTATTTGGGGGGTAGGGCTTATATTGCAGCCATCACTGACAATCACGCTAGGTCTTATTTTCAGGGAAACAGGGTATCAGTGGATGAAATAGTGCCCCGAGGGCTGCATAAAAGTAAGCAAAGAGCCACATCTGACCCCTGGGTCACAGTTTGGAGACCATTATCCTAGAACAGGGGTTTCCAAACTATGGCCCTCCAGTTGTTCAGGAACTACAATTCCCATCATGCCTAGTCATTATCTGTGAATGTCAGAGTTTTACAATGCCTCATGGGACGTGTAGTTCCACAACAGCTGGAGGGTCATAGTTTGGAGATCCCTGTTCTAGAGGATAGGTCTACCTTTAGTTTGAATCTGAGATTCAAGCTATGAAATCTGTTATCCAAGAGAATCTAGAGTATCATCACCCACTGGATACAGCCTAAGGATTTAAAAGCTGTCCAGTCCTTCTTGGGCTTTGCAAACCGCTACAGAAGATTGTTAAAATACCTGTCCACCATCGTAGCACCAATCACTGCCCCTATCAAGAAGGCTAGGGTTATTGCTGCTCTGATGCTTCCAAAGGCCATCTCTGTCTTTCAAAAAACTCAAATCTGCTTTTATCTCTTCACCAGTTCTAATTTGCCCTGACTCTTCTTTGGTATTCATTGATGCTTTTTATGTTAGAAATTGGCATAATTCTCTCCTAGCGTTCTCCCTCTTTGAGTCTCTTTCTCCAGGAAATTTTCTAGTCCAGAACTCAACAATGACAATGAAAATCATAAACTTTTAGCTTTTAGGTGGGAGTTGGAGAAATAGCATTACTGGCTGGAGGGGGCTCGACATCCATTTGTGGTCTACACCGACCACAAGATTCTTGAATAGATGAAGTCAGAAAAACACCCCAACTGGCAACAGGCCGGCTGATCTCTCCTTATTACCTGCTTCCACCATTACCTACCACCTAGGCTCCAATATTCCAAACCAATTTTAATTTCCCACGGCTTCAGATTTAATTCCAAGGATTCCTTGGAGACAGCATTTTTTCTTCTGCTCAGATCCTGACCATTCTTTCCTCTGATCTGTCTACTTTAATATATTAGGCACAGTCTGATGCACAATCCGATGAGTAAGTTATTAGTTCCACTAAACATCAGTTTCAAGATCAGAAGCACATGATGTCTGGCCATCAAGATATGACTAAGAAACTTTCCCTGATCTCTCATAACCATTGGTGGCCTACCTTCTGTAAGGATATCCTTTCCTATGAGACTTGTACCCATTCTTATGCCGCGTACACACGAGTGGACTCCAGCGGACATTGTTTTCTCAAAAGTTGGACGGACTTAGATTTGAAACATGTTTTAAATCAATCTGTCGAAATCGAGTCCGGTCGAAAAGTCCGCTCGTCTGTATGCTAGTTCGACCGACAAAAAGCCATGCTAGGGCAGCTATTGGCTACTGGCTATGAACTTCCTTGTTTTAGTCTGGCCATACGTCATCACGTACGAATTCAACGGACTTTGGTGGATTGTGTGTAGGCAAGTCCGTTCATTCAGAAAGTCCGTCGTAAAGTCCATCGCAAAGTCTGCCGTAAAGTCCACTCGTGTGTACGCGGCATTAGAAACTTTCCCTGATCTCTCATAACCATTGGTGGCCTACCTTCTGTAAGGATATCCTTTCCTACGAGACTTGTACCCATTCTAAGTCCTCTAGGTCCAAGCCCTCTGGTTTACTCATTTGCCTGCCAGTTTCTGAATGCCCCCGAACTTATCTGGGTATGGACTTCATTGAAGACCTTCCCCGTCAAATAGGGGCATGGTTTCCTGGGTCACATGGGTTACTTTAGTAAAATGGTTCCCTTCATTCTATTGCCTTCTTGTCTGCCTATCACCCCCAAATTAATGGAAAAACTGAGCGACCCCCGAAACTTATCTCCACTGTTTCATTTCTGACAATCAGCTGGAATAGTCTTCTTTCCTACCTTAGGCTGAGTTTGCCTACAATGATTGGCCCCAGTCTTCCACATAAATTCTGTGTGAAATACTTCCTACCGTGTTAATGGCTTTCATCTCAAATCCTGTTCTTTTTCTCACATTTCTTCAGATATTCCTTTTGTCAACAATACTGTTTTTACATTTTCTAAAATTTCAAGCTTAGCTGATCACCCAGTTCCATCTTCCAGGAGCACTTTGCAGGTTGCTTTCACTCCCAGGTCTGGCTCTCAATGAGAAACGTAACCCTCATGGTTCCTATTAAAAAACTGCCCTCTAGATTTATCACCCCGTTATAGGATTGTTCAACTGAAGAAACCCAGTTCTCTTCAGATTACAACTTTCTGATAAACCTTTATCATTTTTCATGCCTCTCTTTTGAAGTCAGTTCATTGGGATACTATTGGTTCTTCTCAGTTGCCAGGGTTGGATTTAGAGCATCATAGGCCTGGTGCTGAGGATTTTGGTGGGCCATTTTATGCAAATAAATAAAATGAAAACACAAACACTATTTTGTTAAAACAAATTAAATATTTTAATGACGAAACCACTTCTGGACCAGTGACGTACCCGTTTGTGGTATGTGGTTTTACCGGGCTGATGCCTCTGGCTGCAGGCATCACATTTGTACCGGTTTGCTCTCTTGTAATCAGAGTGGCTAACTAGCCACTCGATTTCTTTTACAAGCAGCGGGAGGGGATGTTCCACCCCTTTCCGGCTGCCTTCTGCAGGTTGCTCGAGCCCTCCTGTCCCACCAGACAGCTGAACAAAGCCCAGAATCTGCTATTATTGGCTCTTTGATATGGTAACCCGGAAGCGATGGCCTGACATCACTTCCATATTCTGAGGGGCATGGGATTGATGGCAACCTGCAAAGTGCTCCTGGAAGATGGAACTGGGTGATAAGCTAAGCTTTAGATTTGAGAAAATGCTCAAGCAGTATTTTTGATAACAGGGATATCTGAGGAAATGTGAGAAAAAGAACAGGATATGTGTGGGAAGGAGCTTTTTCTGTCGAAGAATGGGGTCAGTCAAAATAGGCAAACTCAGCCTCAGGTAGGACAGAAGACCATTCCAGTTGATTGTCATAAAGGAAAGAGTGGAGATACATTTCTGGGGTCACTCAGATTGCCCATTCTTTTGGGCATGTTAGGCAGACGAGAAGGCAATAGAATGATGGGGCCATTTTACTAAAGTGATCCATGTGACCCCGGAAACCATTTCCTTATTTGAGGGAGGAAGGTCTTCAATGAAGTACATAACCAGATAAGTGCCAGATAAGCCAGATAAGTGCAGGGGCATTCAGAGACTGGCAGGAAAATTAGTAAACCAGAGGGCTTAGACCTAGAGTTCTTGGAATGGGCACAAGTCTCACAGGCATTAACATAGGAAAGGATATCCTTGCAGAAGGTAGGCCACCAGTGGTTATGAGAGATCAGGGAAAGTGTCTTGGTCATCTCTGGATGTCCAGACATCATGTGCTTCTGATCTTGATCCTGATGTTTAGTGGAACAAATAACTTGCCCACTGAATGATGCATCGGACCGTGCCTTATATATTGAAGCAGACAGATCAGATCAGGGCCAGTTTACTGTCCTTCAGACTTTAGGGGGACCGGACTGTGGCTATTGAGAGTAGGAAAGGTCCCGACATCAATGTTACCCATCTTTGGTGTCAAAGGAAAAGATTATGACTCATTGTTGGTGTTGGGCCCCATTGTTGGTGTCATTGGGAGGAATTGGGCCCCATTGTTGGTGTCATTAGGAGGAATTGTGCACTATTGTGGGTGTCATTGGGAGGAATTGGGCCCCATTGTTGGTGTCATTAGGAGGAATTGGGCCATATTGTGGGTGTCATTGGGCCCCATTGTTGGTGTCATTAAGAGGAATTGTGCCCTATTGTGGGTGTCATTGGGCCCCATTGTTGGTGTCATTAGGAGGAATTGTGGCCTATTGTTGGTGTCATTAGGAGGAATTGGGCCCCATTGTTGGTGTCATTAGGAGAAATTGTGCCACTTTATTGATGACAGTGGGGGGGAACCATGTTCCATAGTTGGCCACAGTTTGGAGCCCACTGGTGTAGACCACAAATGGTTTCTGAGCCCCGTCCAGCCAGTAATGCCATTTCTCCAATGCCCACTTAACAGCAAAAAGTTTGTGATTTCAGTGTGTGTAGCCTGCTGCTCTCTTGCAGAGCTTATACAGTTTGGCCCCATATCTGGGACGCTTGCTCGGAAGATACTGCTTGATTGCAGGGCGGCCAGCGAAATGTATGAGGGACTTGTCCATGCAGAGGTTTTGTTGGGGCGAGGTAGTTTACGAGGGGCTGAATTTTCTGGAGCTGATCATATTCAGGGTCACCCCGAGGACGACAGAGTGTATTATCCCTAAAATGCATTATCGTCTCATATCTTTGCCTAGCCATTGCAGCAGAGAACATGGGCATATAATGAATCGGCTCTGTGGACCAATATGACTGCAATTCATTCTTTTTTGTAATGCCCATGTTGAGGGTTAGGCCCAACAAAGTTTTAAATTTGGAAACTGACAGGTTTCCACGCGAATGGTCTGGGAAGAGTTTAATTTGGGAGCGATGCATTGTTGTGCGAATAGACTGGTTTGGTCCACAATCAATTGATATAGATTTTCCATGAAAAACAGCTCAAAAAAGTCAAGGGGAGTTATATTTGCTCTTTCCACCTGAATTCCAGGTTGGGCAGTGAATGGGGGAAGTACCTGTGGGTTTGCCAATCAGGACTTGCAAGCAAATCCAGAAGTACACTGTGGGCTCTATAGGCCTGTTGCGCAAACTCTTGGTGGCTGCGGGATTCTACTAGTGCTAGCCACCTCACCAGCTTGGACTGCACTTCTGTGTAAAATGCCAGGATGTACTAGGCCGCTGGTGCTTGCCAGTTGACCAAAAGGTAGCGTGGAACTAGTACTTGGACCCTACTCTATATGAGGAAAGTCCTAGAACTTCAGCTACCTGAGGTCGTGTATGTCAGTGGTTCTCAACCCTGTCCTCAAGTACCCCCAGTAGGCCATGTTTTGGGAATTTCGGGGATAAAATAGCTGTCCAAAATACCAAGCCATTGACTCTGATTTAAAGCATCTGTGCAAGATAAAGGAAAACCTGCAAACATGGCTTGTTAGGGGTACATGAAGACAGGGTTGGGAACCATTGGTGTAAGTTTGTAACACAATAAAATTTCCTTCACTCATGCATGCATTTGTTCTGACATGTCGATAAACTTTCTAATTTTTTCCTATTTTTATATTTCTTAGGTGATGTTGAGCTCATCGTGGACAAGCCTACAGCAGGTTTCAGCAGTAGAAGTGTATAGATTTTCATCAGAGATCTATTGGTCTGTAATAATGTAAGAGCAAATCCATAACATACAGAACAGAGTCATCGCCAGTAGCGGTGCATTCATTAAGGGCGCGTGGGCGCTGCCCCCTCTCCCCAGCCACCCCCTATATGTAAAATGGATAGATTCATGCATAGCATGAATCTATCTATCTATGGCCACTGTAGCCACCCACTATTTAGGCGTCCGGCCCCTTTTTTGGACGCCGGGCGCCTGAATTACAGCGGCGGGGGGTGTTTTTTGAAGCACCTGATTAGAGCCATAGGGTCTAATAGGCTTCAAAAAAGGTGAACTGTGAGTGCAGAGCATTGCACTCGCAGTCCTCCCAGGTGTGTTAGCAAAGAAAATTAATAATTGCCTTTCTAACACTGAACCGCCTCTCCGCCAGTCAGGAGGTGCAGGTCCAATACTGGTCACCTGATTGGCTGAAGGCAGAGGCAATCCCATTGGCCGCCTAGCAGAACAGGAAGAAGAGATGCAGGAAGGGCACAGGAGCCATCGCCTGACCCACGCTACCCGTCCCACAACTCGCCGCCATCACCCGATGCCTGACCCGCCACAACGATGGGGTAAGTGCCGGGCAGACAGCAGGCGGGCGGGCGAGCAGGAGGGGGCAGGCACAGTGGCTTCATATTTTGGGCACATAGGCTGCATATGATAGGCACAGTTGGCTGTATTTGCTGGGCACAGAGGCTGGATATGATGGGCACAGTTGGCTGCATTTGCTGGGCACAGAGGCTGCATATTATGGGCACAGTTGGCTGCATATGATGGGCACAGTGG
Organism: Lithobates clamitans; assembly: GCA_037952925.1. Classification (NCBI taxonomy): domain Eukaryota; kingdom Metazoa; phylum Chordata; class Amphibia; order Anura; family Ranidae; genus Lithobates; species Lithobates clamitans. Next base: position 215,806 of record JBBGZY010002509.1, on the reverse strand, counting down.
CTGCATATTATGGGCACAGTGGCTGCATATTATGGGCACAGTGGCTGCATATGATGGGCACAATTGGCGGCATTTGCTGGGCAAAGAGGCTACATATGATTTGCACAGTAGGCTGCATTTGCTGGGCACAGTTGGCTGCATTTGCTGGGCGCAGTGGCTGCATACAATGGGCACAGTGGCTGCATATTATGGGCACAGTTGGCTGCATTTGCTGGGCACAGTGGCTGCATATGATGGGAACAGTTCGCTGCATTTGATGGGCACAGTTGGCTGCATATTATGGGCACAGTTGGCTGGGCAAAGTTGGCTGTATTTGCTTGGCACAGTTGGCTGCATATGATGGGCACAGTGGCTGCATATGATGGGCAGAGGTGGCTTCATATGATGGGCATAGTTGGCTGAATATGATAGGCAGAGTGGCTGCATATTTTGGGCACAGTTGGCTGCATATGATGGGCACAGTTGGCTGCATATGATGGGCACTGTTAACTGCATTTGCTGGGCACAGTGGCTTCATATTATGGGCACAGTTGGCTGCAAATTATGGGCACAGTTGGCTGCAAATTATGGGCACAGTTGGCTGCAAATTATGGGCACAGTTGGCTGCAAATTATGGGCACAGTTGGCTGCAAATTATGGGCACAGTTGGCTGCAAATTATGGGCACAGTTGGCTGCAAATTATGGGCACAGTTGGCTGCATATGATGGTGTCAGGTCACCTGTATCCAGGTGACAGATGCACCCCGTTGGGGTCAGGAGTGCACTGCTATGATAGTGGACCCTAAGGCTGACTGCTGCAGATGGAACTCGGGGTGGTTCAGGAAGGCAGGTCCTCTGGAGCACCAACAGGGATCCCACAGTGAGTTAGAGCATAGATTCCCCAGGGCGCGGAGTCTAAGAGCCAGTTGGTGTTCACCAGAGCCTCTAGTGGTGAGGATGGACTGGGCTGCAACTGGCTCCAGGTCGCGGCCCCCAGGGTCTCCCAGCTCACGCTCACGGTAGGCTACAGGAGGATGGAGAGGAAACAGCAGCCCAGGACAGCAAGGAATAGTAAGGAGATGTCAGGGCGACTAGCAGACAAGGATAACAGAACACGCCAAAGGTCAGGGTCACAAGCAGACAGGAATAGTCGGGAACACGCCAAGATCAGTAACAGAGACAAACTTAGCACAAACAGGAAGCCGAACACACAATATTGCATGGCAAGGCAGGCTTGGAGAACACGGTGTTAAATAGTGGTTCCTGTTGAGGCTAGGGTGGAGCCACACTGAGGGAAGATTACTTAAGCATGCAGGTGTGAGAGTAAAAACCTCAAGGCTGATACACAGACCAGGTAAGAGACAAACAGGTCATGAATGTATTACTGCAAGGTTATCACAGATGGGCACAGGTGGCTGCATATGATGGGCACAGTTAACTGCATTTTCTGGGCACAGTTGGCTGCATTTTCTGGGCACAGTTGGCTGCATATGATGGGCACAGTTAACTGCATTTTCTGGGCACAGTTGGCTGCATTTTCTGGGCACAGTTGGCTGCATTTTCTGGGCACAGTTGGCTGCATTTTCTGGGCACAGTTGGCTGCATTTTCTGGGCACAGTTGGCTGCATTTGCTGGGCACAGTTGGCTGCATTTTCTGGGCACAGTTGTCTGCATTTGCTGGGCACAGTTGGCTTTTTTGCTGGGCACAGTTGGCTTTTTTGCTGGGCACAGTTGACTGCATATGATGGGCACAGGTGGCTTTTTTTGCTGGGCACAGGTGGCTTTTTTTGCTGGGCACAGTTGGCTGCATATGATGGGCACAGGTGGCTGCATATGATGGGCACAGGTGGCTGCATATGATGAGCACAGGTGGCTGCATATGATGGGCACAGGTGGCTGCATATGATGGGCACAGGTGGCTGCATATGATGGGCACTGTTGGCTGCATATGCTGGGCACTGTTGGCTGCATATGCTGGGCACTGTTGGCTGCATATGCTGGGCACTGTTGGCTGCATATGCTGGGCACTGTTGGCTGCATATGCTGGGCACTGTTGGCTGCATATGCTGGACACTGTTGGCTGCATATGCTGGGCACTGTTGGCTGCATTTGCTGGGCACTGTTGGCTGCATTTGCTGGGCACAGTTGGCTGCATATGATGGGCAAATAGAAAGTAACATTGTTTATAAACATTGATCAGATGGGGGAATAGAGAGATACAAAGTAACATTGTTTATAAACATTGATCAGACGAGGATAGAGAGATATAAAGTAAGTGTTTATAAACATTGATCATACAGGAGATAGAGGAGATACAAAGTAACATTGTTTACAAACATTGATTAGATGGGAGATAGAGAGATACAAAGTAACATTGTTTACAAACATTGATTAGATGGGAGATAGAGAGATACAAAGTAACATTGTTTATAAACATTGATCAGATGGGGATAGAGAGATATAAAGTAATACTGTTTATAAACATTGATCAGATGGGTGATAGAGAGATACAAAGTAACATTGTTTAAAAAACATTGATCAGACGGGGGATAGAGATATATAAAGTAACATTGTTTATAAACATTGTTTACACAGGAGATAGAGAGATACAAAGTAACATTGTTTATAAGCATTGATCAGACAGGAGATAGAGAGATACAAAGTAACATTGTTTATAAACATTGATCAGACAGGAGATAGAGAGATACAAAGTAACATTGGTAATTTTGCATGTACTTTGTTTTATTCATTGACTATCAGTAAAAGCAACTTGACAAATAAAACAAAAACGTTTTACTTTTTTAAAACATAAAATGGTTCCTATTTAACCCCTTACTAGCCCTTCCTTTTCATTAACCAACTCTAATTCTAGTTCTTCATTCCCTTAACTCCTGAACTATTATTTTCCTGCTGATTTTTTTATTTCTATTTTTCTAACTATCACTATTTAAACTTTATTTGATTTTATTAGTTTATTTTGTTAATTGTTTTTAGTGTTGAATTGAAAATATTCATTACATTTGTAAGCAACTTTACAATGTTTTATCTGTACCATAATCATAATTTTAGTAAAAATGTGCTGAGCCATTTACCCGCTGAATATATTTGTACATTTATTAATTTGTTTACTAATTCCCTCTAGCATTTTCTAGAATTGTAACATTGTTAAAAAGATGCTTGTATTCCTAATACTCCTCAGCGCCATCCAGGGGTCATAATGTGGTATTTTACTACTACTCATAATAAAAGAACATTCGTTCAGAAGAAAAAGTAGCCTAAAGAACATTTGTTTATTCCCAATTCACACAGAACAAATGTACATGCAGATTTTTTGTGGACAAATGGCTTTGTGAAGAGCCCCATCCTCAGTGTAATATTAAACAGGAAAATTAAAAAATAATGTATACATTATTGAACAAATGTTTACCTTTTATCTATAGTATCCATATTTTTTTTAACTAAACTAATTGAATTATTATTATTTTTTTTTTTACTTTTGTTGCATTAACTATAACTAGAAAAGGTACAATTTCTGGGGAAATTGTGAAAAGTGTTCTTGCCTCTACAACTGGAGTGGGCGGAGTAACTGGGTGGACTGGCTTGAGTAACTGTTGTGTGGTTGGAGTGGCTGGAGTAACTGTGAAAAGTGTTAAAAAGCTTAATATTTTAAAAAGTATAAATAGTAGTAAAAAAGTTAAAGAAGTCCCACCATTAGCCATTAGCTGAAAGAGCTGAACATTTTTTTCAAAAATGATTCTTTTTTTCAAAAATGATTCTTTTTTTCAAAAATGATTCTTTTTTTCAAAAATGATTCTTTTTTTCAAAAATGATTTGTTTTTTATTATTTTTTTTTCATGGGGTGGTCATAATATTTTGGCTGATCATGTTGTGGTCATAATGTTTTGACTGATAATGGGGTTGTCAGCTTTTGTCACCTCCCACTCTAGTGCTGAACATTTCGCCATTCATTCCTATGGGACCAATTTTTGCCGCAAAAACTACGATATTTCGTGAACCATTCGGCGAAACGTTCCACAAAGTAATAGCACACAAATTGTAAACAATCCGCACGTTTCAGTATATTACTGTCCAGGGGCGTTGCTAGGTCTACAAAAGATTGAGGGCTAGAGCCCATAGCAGCGTAGTAAAGAAAGTCATACGCTTGGGCGGGCATACACATATATATATAAAATGTGTGTGTGTGTGTATATATATCCCCAGAGAGCTCCCCCTTACATCAGGGTTCCCAGAGAGCTCCCCCACTTACATCAGAGTTCCCAGAGAGCCCCCCACTTACATCAGAATTCCCAGAGAGCCCCCCACTTACATCAGGGTCCCCAGAGAGCCCCCCACTTACATCAGGGTCCCCAGAGAGCCCCCCACTTACATCAGGGTCCCCAGAGAGCCCCCCACTTACATCAGGGTCCCCAGAGAGCCCCCCACTTACATCAGGGTCCCCAGAGAGCCCCCCACTTACATCAGAGTTCCCAGAGAGCCCCTTGCTTACATCAGGGTCCCCGGAGAGCCTCCCCTCCCCTCGGGGACCCCTTCAGAGACTCGGGGCTATGGGCCCCAGATTCGGGGCTATAGCCCCAAAAGCCACCCCCTAGCGACGCCACTGTTACTGTCTAGTGTAAAAGCTGTGGGAGGAGTTAGGGTAGTAAATTTGGCTATAATAATAATAAGAATAATATATATGTGAGATAACAGTAAGTGGTCTTGCTATGCAAGAACACTTAATAGATGTAAAAAAAAATCAAGCCAAGATCACCTAAAAAGCCTTGTTTGCCCTAAAACATTTATTTGTTATCTTAAGTATTGATAAATAAACCAGCTCATAAACATAGCCCAAAAATGTAAAACACTGCCCTGCTCTATATGGGGGGGGGGGGGATGTAGATTTGGGAAAATTTGTACCAGTTAAGGACATAAATGATCATTATCACTGACATATTAGTTGTATTAGTTATGAGATCATCAGTTAGTGTATCAAGCAGCATCCACACAAAGTTGAATTACCTGTAATGCTTATGGGTTTGCTGAAAACAAAAGACCTAAGCTGCTAAATATGATGTCAGTGACAAAAGCCATTCCCATTGGGTAAAGCTATAGGGTTTGGTGGCCCCAAGGTATAGGACTGTGGTTACAGCCAATCACTGATCAGGGAGGGAGGGAGATGGAAAAATATCAATTTTTTTTTTTACAATATTCTCCCATTCAGAATGATGTCACAAGTGTCTCGGCAGATTTTTCACACCTCCCTTCCAGATATTGATATACATGAATGCCATACACCCAACACAGCACAGAGGGGCTCCGTGAAGGTGGCGGTGAAGGTGTGGAGGTGACGGAGGGGGTCACACATATAGAAGGAGATCTGTCCGGCCTCATAATCCAGATATACCCGGACTTTGTTACCAGGGATATTGTCAGAGAGCTCAGTCTCATCACTGTCATGGATTGCCGCATAACGTTTACCCTTCCTGTCCAAACCCCAGGACACGTCATTCCATCCAATCAAGGAGTCATCCCCATCCCTGTCCATACCGATGTAACACATTCCGATTCTCCAGTTATTAGATCTATGGACATCTACTTCCCAGTAATGTCTCCCTGAGGAGAAACTCCGACTGCCTAAAACTTGACAATTTGAAAATCTCTCCACAGTATCTGGGCGATCCAGGTAGTTACCTGAACTAGATGCAGTCTTCTTATCATATGAGATGCATACCCAATTATTAGCTGTGTCCTCATCCAATAATATGTCTACAGCTTTTTGTGTATAGATCCCCCCAATTACACCAGTCATTATGTCAGATAAACCTGTGCTGATCATATGTGTGGTCCAGGTCACATCCAGGTCCCCTCCATCATGGAGGAGTTTATCATGTCTCTTTCTGTCCTTATCATCTCCATCCTCAGTATCACACAAGTCACCTGTGTCTGGTTCCTGTAGGACAGTCAATGGATCCGTCATGGCACACAGCTCCTCTAAGTGACACATCTTCCTGGACAGTTCATCTATCTTTAATTCCAGCTGCTGGATCAGATCATTGACTGGGCTTAAGATACACTCTACCTGCCTGGAGATGCCACCCAGGACTTTCTTCTCCAGGTCTTCCAGATGTTTTCTCAGATCTCTGAACTGGGCAGTGACTCTCTTTTCTTCACCATTTGCCTTTCCTTGTACTCTTTCCCTGTGTTCCTGCAGACTTCGAACTCTCTCTTTTGTCTTCCCTCTCTTAGTAATCATTTTCTGAAGACTACTTATCAGTTTCTTCTTCTTCTTCATAGAAGCCTCTTGCAGTGTCTCCACCTTGTGTCCCCGATGTTCACCAGTTAAACTGCAGGAGATACAGATACAGGCAGAGTCCTTGGTGCAGTAATACTCCAAGACCTTCTTATGGATGTCACATTTCCTTTTCTCCGGGGTGGTGGTGGGGTCACATAAGACGTGTTCTGGTGACTTGCTGTGGACTCTCAGATGGTCATCACATAGAGAAGCCTCACAAAGTAGGCAGGATTTCACAGCAGGTACAGAGGAGTGAATACAGTAAGTACAGAAGATGCCGGACTTCTCTGGAGTTGCTGGAGAAGACAGGAAACTCTGTGTGATGTTACGCAGAAATATATTTCTGTGTAGTGAAGGCCGTTCCTGGAACTCTTCCCTGCACTGAGGACAGGAATAACCTCCAGACCCCTCTTGGGTATCAAACACACGATCAATGCAGACAAGGCAGAAGTTGTGTCCACATTTCAACATGACAGGATCCGTATAAATGTTCAGGCAGATAGAACAATCCAGCTCCGCTCTCAGGTCTGAGGACGCCATCGCTGACGAGAGAAGAGGAAAATGAAAGTTTCTGTAAATCATTAACTAGTCTATCAGGTTAGGCAACTTCCTATATAGGGCGAGGCAGAGAATGGTTAGACAGGTTTGACAATCCTATTCCGCTCTCAGATCAGTTTAAAGCGGAGTTCCACACAAAAATGGAACTTCCGCTTTTCGGAACCCTCCCCCCCTCCGGTGTCACATTTGGCACCTTTCAGGGGGGAGGGGGGTGCAGATACCTGTCTAAGACAGGTATTTGCACCCACTTCTGGCATAAACTCCCATGGGAGTCTATGCCTCTTCATGTCCCTCCGCGCTGTCTCCTGGGAAACACACAGCTCCCAGGAGATAGCGGGGACCAGTTACGATGCGCAGCGCGACTCGCGCATGCGCAGTAGGGAACCGGGACGTGAAGCCGCAACGCTTCATTTCCTGATTCCCTCACCTAGGATGGCGGCGGCAGCTGCCGAGAACCGAGCGGGTTCTCGGCGTCGCCTGCCGACATCGCTGGACCCTGGGACAGGTAAGTGGCCATGTATTAAAAGTCAGCAGCTGCAGTATTTGTAGCTGCTGGCTTTTAATATTTTTTTTTTTTTTAAGGTTGATGTAGGTGGACCCCCGCTTTAATCAATTTCTTTCACAGGGCTGGGCTAAGAATGTGACCAGTACTGACACAAAAGAAACAAAAAGTCACAGAAATAGAACTGAAAAAAAAATGATCATTGTTTGTTTTTTATCGGGGGGGGGGGGGGAATCAAAAACAAACAAACACATTAATGAAAACTAAAACTGGCCATAGATCAATTTTTTTTATTGTTTTGTTTTTTTAAGCAGGCTGCACGAAGAAAGAAAAAAAAAGAAAAGAATAATTTAACCAGCACGTAGGCAGGTGTAGTTTATTTCCTCCACTGCAGGTGGCGCTCAACCTCCACAGCTCTGCAGCTGGAGAGGTCGTCTGGAGGAACATGGTTCCTCTATGGTTTCCTGGGTCACTAGGGAAGCGATCTGGTTGAATGCTGTTGCCCCATGTGGTTCTGGCAGGCATCTTGGGCCAGGCAGAGCCTATTTAAGTAAATAAATTAATTAGGAAGGTCTGCACTTAGGACGTGTATGAAGGTTGCAGCCTCCCCCCAAAAAAACCCTGTAAGAGGGCTCTAGAATATAGAAAAGAAAGAAGATGTGGAGGGGCGAGTGGCACTACCTATATGTCAAATAGTGCTATAGTGGCTAAATATTAAGAGACACAGTGCTATTGTGGAGTAAATTATAACAAATCGGTTACCATAAAGGTGATAGTGTAATAGTTATCACACCTCACCTACCCCAGTAGGTGAGTACTAAAGCCCTCTAGGTGTGGGCACCAATCCTACACATGAGAAGTGATCACCAAAAATGTAATAGTAACATAAAAATAAATCCTCTCCTTATATCAGTGCATAAAACATCCAAACATGAATATCATGATAGTATAGTGATCCTCTGCTTCTAATAGTGCATATAGTGTCCAAACCCAAAATGCAGGATGTGAGTAGACCCAAAAACCAAATCCAAATAAGAATGCAAAGAATCGCACCAAGAAACAAAAAATTTTTTAAAAAATCGCACCAAAGTCGCACCAAAATGTAATTATCGCACCATATACAAAAACATATAAGTGTATAATCAAACACATTAATGAAAACTAAAACTGGCCATAGATCATTTTTTTATTATTTTGTTTTTTTCAGCAGGCTGCAGAAAGAAAAGAAAAGAATGCTTTGACCGGCACGTAGGCAGGTGCAGTTTATTTCCTCCACTGCAGGTGGCGCTCAACCTCCACAGCTCTGCAGCTGGAGAGGAGGTCTGGAGGAACCTGGTTCCTCTATGGTTTCCTGGGTCACTAGGGAAGCAATCTGGTTGAATGCTGTTGCCCCATGTGTTTCTGGCAGCCATCTTGGGCCAGGCAGAGCCTATTTAAGGCCCTGGCTCCGGGGAGTGGTGCGTTTTATGTGAGTGGGTAGTGCAGGGAAAGGCACCCCGTCTGTTAAGGACAGTATTAGTGGTAGGGAAAGGTTCCTGACGAGAAGGAAAAGCATGGGGTCTCATCTCTTCTGCACATCTTCCTGATTTGGCATGAAACAGGCAGAGGAGGTTATTCAGGCTAGAACCTGCTCTGTTCACATTGCTGTAACATGAGTGCCCCCAGTTGGGCTGTCTTCCCACTGGGATTGTTGTGAACTGTTGTTCACAACTGAAGGGCCCCAAGATGCTATGGGGCTGGCTTGTCAGGATACATGCATGGAAATAGGAGGCAGGAACCCTCAATTGTCATCAAGCCCAAAGAACTTCCATTGGACAAGGCACTGGATAGAATTCCTGATGTTTTTTTTTTTTTTTTTTGGGGATTTCAAGATGTGGCCATTTTATATTCCTCTTGGCAATTAACAATTACTGGCAATTGAGAAGAACCAACAGTATCCCAATGAACTGACTTCAGAAGAGAGGCATAAAAATTGTTAGGATTTCTCATGGAAGCAGAAAGTTCTAACCTGAAGAGAACTGGGTTTCTTCAGTTGAACAACCCGATAAGAACTGATAAATCTAGAGGGCGGTTTTGGAAAAGAGCTGGCTCTGAGAGCCAGACCTGGACCTCGACCTTATTCTGAGGGGCATGTGAGCAAAGGCAACCTGCCAAGTTCTCCTGGAAAATGGAACTGGGTGATAAGCTAAGTTAGGGTTTGCTTTAACCACGAGATCTCCAGAAGATTTTAACCCCTTCATGACCAGGGTATTTTTTGCTATTCAGCACTCAATTGCTCGGTCATGCAACACAGTATCCAAACAAAATTTGCACATTTTTTCACACAATTAGAGCTCTTATTTTGTTGGTATATGATCACCACTGGGTTTTCTTTTATTTATTGCAATATAAATAGAAAAAGATCAAAAACTGTGAAAAGAAACAATATTTTCTACTATCTGTTATAAAAAAAATATTTTATAAAATCAAATTTCATCATACATTTGAGCCAAAATTTATTCTGGTACATGTCTTTGGTAAAAAAAAAAAAATAATCCCAATAAGTGTATATTGGTTTGTGTGAAAGTTATAGCCTCTACAAACTATGGTGTATATATACTGATGTAGCAACCTCTACCTTAGGTAGGTTGCTAGAGTTATTTGTGTTTTGTTATAGCCAGTGCAGGTAACTTTAGGCAGGCCTAGCTGTGAGCTGGGCCTGTTTGTTTTTGATCTGGGGAGTGGTTTAGTGTAGCAGCAAGTGACTGACATGTACTTCATCTCTCTGGCGCCTCCTTTGTTTTTAGACGGTTCTGGAAAAGAGGCAGGGCATAGGGCTGGAGTGACATGGGGTGTATTTGGGAGGCCTGACCAATCCCCAACTAGAATTGGCAGGGGGCAGGCCTCCTATATACCATGGTGAGCCTGATGTGGGAGGAGTTGTCGGCTGGAAGAATTGAATGGAGTTTTAGGCTGTGGTGGCCCTTGAAGGAACCCCCTTTCTGAGGGGGGATGACCTCAGTCCTGAAGCTCGGGAGCTGGGATGGAGCCTCTCTTTACATGGTCATTGAGAGGTGTCCTGGAACAGGAGCAGGATGAAGACAGCGGTTATTATTTAAACAGTTTAAAAGAAAAAGGATGAGGCTCCAATATATTAAGAACAATGATGGATCATACAACATTATGGCACAAGGTGGTGATACCTGATACTATCTACTGTAAATTATTTGACTAATAAACCGTTAAGCATGGAAAGGGACATCCACCGCGTTTCGAACATATCTTCCTCAGGGATGTTTAGTGCCACCCTTAAATGTAAAAAGAACTACCAATAAATTGGAATTAAATAAATCAGCCTATTGAACATCAAGAATAATTACCAATGTACTTACAAGCAAAATTACACTGCCAATGCCTGAGAGTCCTCCAAGGAAACTCCCACCTCCAGGAAACCATAGAACACCACACCAAGCATCTTATAAAATACATTGGGGTGTCTTCTTTCCAAAAAGTGGTAATTTAGGGGGCTGTTTGCACTATCCTGGCATTTCAGGGCCTCAAACTGTGATGGGTAGTGAGGAAGTGACATGCGCCCTTTAAAAGCCTGAAGGTGGTCATTGGATTTTGGGTCCCTGTACGCGGCTAGGCTGCCAAAAGGTCTCTCACGTGTGGTATACCCATACTCAGGAGATGTAGCAGAATATGTTTGGTGTGTAATTCCACATATTCCCACGGCATGTGTAAGCAATATATCATTAACGTGACGACTTTGCGTAAAGAAATGTTTTTGTTAAAAGAATTTGACAAAAAATAAAATCTTTCATGGACTCAACATGCCTCTAAGAAAAAAGCTTGGGGTGTCTACTTTCCAAAAAGGGGTTATTTGGGAGGGGGTTTGAACTGTCTTGGCATTTTATGCCCAACATTAGAAGCTTCCACCACACATCCACCCACTCTTCTAATGTTGGGCATACATGTAATATTCTTTTTTTTTTCGTTCAGCCTGTGGACTGAACGAAAAAAAAACCATAATAGATTCCTCCATTCACATCGATCGTTGTTGAGAAGAAATCTCTGCCAGATAAAAACAGTCCCCTCATGCTTGGGCATATATGACCTTTTTTAAACTGCGGAGGAGAAAACTACTCCTGCAGCGCTGCAGGCACTGACGTATGTATTCTGAGAGGAGTACCCTGCTGGTGTCAGAATACACAAATCGGTGCTGCAACTGATTGGCGTTCCTGCAAAGCAACAAGGGTTAACAATAACACACAGTAACAAAGTAACATTAACTCAATAAACTTTTTTACTTTCTAAATTTTTTATTTTATTATTTTTAATTTTGTTAACTTTTTTTGTAATTTATTAGAACCGTAACTGTAACCTTTCCAGCCTTTGATTTCCGGTCTCCCAAAATGCGTTAGTCTCCTGACTGCCTAACGTCTTTTGAAACTCCTTGTGTGTGAATTGAGTGTCCTAGACTGTGCTATACCCTATACTAAAACTCTACGAGTGTGTGGTAGCGATGGGAGCAGTCCTTGATGCAGGGACCAGGTTGGCCAGGACAGGAGAAACAGAAAAAAAACAGGGGTCTTGCCTTATTCCTTGCCTGCTACTTCTGAGGGGGGATCTTAGGGTTGGGGTACCAGAAAGGACATCAGGAAAACGCCTCTCATGCAGGTGGCTCCACTGCATCTGCATTTGGGGTTTGGGTCACAGCCCCGAATTTTCGTATTCTTTCTTATTTTCGAATTTTCAGATTTCTGGATTTCCGAATGTCCGAATTTTTGAATTTCCGAATATTTTAAAATGAGTCTTTTTGAGTATGATGCTACAAGCTTGGCATACCTATTTTTGGGCAGTTCCTCCCGTTCTTCTTTGCAGGACCTCTCAAGCTCCATCAGGTTGGATGGGGCGCGTCGGTGCACAGCCATTTTCAGATCTCTCCAGAAATGTTCAGTCGGGTTCAAGTCTGGGCTCTGCCTGGGCCACTCAAGGACATTCAGAGAGTTGTCCCGTAGCCAATTCTTTGTTACCTTGGTTGTGTGTTTAGGGTCATTGTCCAGTTGGATGATGAACCTTAACCCCAGTCTGAGGTCCAGAGAACTCTGGAGCAGGTTTTCATCAAGGATGTCTCTGTACATTGCTGTATTCATCTTTCCCTCAATCCTGACTAGTCTCCCAGTTCCTTCCGCTGAAAAACATCCTCACAACACGATGCTGCCACCACCATGCTTTATTGTAGGGATGGTATTGGCCAGGTTATGAGTGGTGTCTGGTTTCCTTCAAACATTACACTTGCCATTCAGGCAAAAGAATTCAATCTTTGTTTCATCAGATCAGAGAATTTTGTTTCTCATGGTCTGAGAGTCCTTCAGGTGCCTTTTGGTAAACTTGGGTGGGCCATCATGTGCCTTTTACTGAGGAGTGCCTTCCATCTGGCCACTCTACCATACAAGCCTGATTGCTGGAATGCTGCAGAGATGGTTGTTCTTCTGGAAGGTTCTCCTCTCTCCACAGAGAAACGCTGGAGATCTGTCAGAGTGACCATCGGGTTCTTGGTCACCTCCCTAACTAAGGCCCTTCTCTCCCGATCGCTCAGTTTGGCCGGGAGGCCCTCTCTAGGAAGAGCCCTGGTGGTTCCAAACTTCTTCCATTTACGGATGATGGAGGCCACTGTGCTCATTGGGACCTTCAATGCTGCAAAAAAAAAATTCTGGACCCTTCCCCAGATCTGTGCCTCCATACAAACCCGTCTCGGAGGTCTACAGACATTTACTTGGACTTCATGACTTGGTTTGTGCTCTGACATGCAACTGTGGGACCTTATATAGACAGGTGTGTGTGCCTTTCCAAATCATGTCCAATCAACTGAATTTACCACAGGTGGACCCCAATCAAGTTGTAGAAACATCTCAAGGATGATCAGTCGAAAAAGCTCAAGTTTGAGTGTCATGGCAAAGGCTGGGAATTCCGAAGTACGTGGGATTTTTTTTTTCATATTTTATTTTTAATAAATTTGAAGAGATTTCAAACAAACTTCTTTCACGTTGTCATTATGGGGGATTGTTTGTAGAATTTTGAGGAAAATAATGAATTTAATCCATTTTGGAAAAAGGCTGTAACATAAAATGTGGAAAAAGTGAAGCCCTCTGAGTTCATCAAATGCAGCCACTGTGCCCATCAAATGCAGCCACTGTGCCCATCAAATGCAGCCACTGTGCCCATCAAATGCAGCCACTGTGCCCATCAAATGCAGCCACTGTGCCCATCAAATGCAGCCACTGTGCCCATCAAATGCAGCCACTGTGCCCATCAAATGCAGCCACTGTGCCCATCAAATGCAGCCACTGTGCCCATCAAATGCAGCCACTGTGCCCATCAAATGCAGCCACTGTGCCCATCAAATGCAGCCACTGTGCCCATCAAATGCAGCCACTGTGCCCATCAAATGCAGCCACTGTGCCCATCAAATGCAGCCACTGTGCCCATCAAATGCAGCCACTGTGCCCATCAAATGCAGCCACTGTGCCCATCAAATGCAGCCACTGTGCCCATCAAATGCAGCCACTGTGCCTATCAAATGACGCTACTGTGACCCCCCCCACCCGCTGTCCTCTGAGTGGTGTCCTCCATGCGTCTCCTCCCATCATCTCCTCCCGACAGCCGTCCAATCACAGTGCCTGTGGTTTCAGCCAATCAGGTGACGGGTAACAGACCCGAGCACCTGATTTGGCAGTGAGGCGGTTCAGTGTTAGGAAAGCGAATATCCATTCGCTTTTCTAACACACCTGGGTGGAGTGTGAGTGCCAAGCATGGCGCTCGCAGTTCACCTTTTTTGAAGCCTTTTAGAGCCTATGGGCATAGTGGAGCCTATGGCTCTAATCAGGTGCTTTAAAAACACCCCCCGCCACTGTAATTCAGGAGCCCGGCCGGTGCCCAAAAAGGGGCCGGGTGCCTGAATAGGGGGTGGCAGCAGCAGCCATGGATAGAGTCATGCTATGCATGACTCCATCCATTGGTCATAGAGGGGGGGTGTGGCTGGAGAGAGGGGGCGGCGCCCGTGTACCCTTATGGATGCACCGCCACTGAACCAGCATCAATTCTTCTAGGTAGACTTGCACACAGATTATGAAGGAACTCGGCAGGTAGGTTGATCCAATCATCTTGGAGAACCAAACACAGATCTTCTGTGGATGTCGGCTGCCTCCAATCCTTCTGTCTCTTCCTGTCATCCCAGACAGACTCCATGGTGCTGAGATCAGGGCTCTGTGGGGGCCAAACCGTCACTTCCAGGACTCCTCGTCGGATGCAGAAAAATGGCAGCAGGTGCTCTGAACTAACGAGTCAAAGTGTGAAATATTTGGCTGTAGCATTTCAATGCATGGGGGGGGGGGGGTTAGGAATAATTAGCACCCCAAACATTTACTAAAAGCAGCGCTTTTTTTGCTGTAGGTACAAGAAAGTATGTGATTTACATGCAGTCCAACACCCACATAGATCTGAAACTAGCCTAGTCTGATCTTCTGTCTGATCAATGTTTATAAACAATGTTACTTTGTATCTCTCTATATCCTGTCTGATCAATGTTTATAAACACTGTTACTTTGTATCTCTCTATCTCCTCTCTAAACAATGTTTATAAACACTGTTACTTTGTATCTCTCTATCTCCCGTCTGATCAATGTTTATAAACAATGTTACTTTGTATCTCTCTATATCCTGTCTGATCAATGTTTATAAACACTGTTACTTTGTATCTCTCTATCTCCTCTCTAAACAATGTTTATAAACACTGTTACTTTGCATCTCTCTATCTCCCGTCTGATCAATGTTTATAAACAATGTTACTTTGTATCTCTCTATATCCTGTCTGATCAATGTTTATAAACACTGTTACTTTGTATCTCTCTATCTCCTCTCTAAATGTTTATAAACACTGTTACTTTGCATCTCTCTATCTCCCGTCTGATCAATGTTTATAAACAATGTTACTTTGTATCTTTCTATCTCCCGTCTGATTAACCTCCTTGGCGGTATGATTATTTCGGATTTTAGGTGCTGAAAGCGGTACAGTTATTTTGCATTTGGCGTTTTATATTGTAGGTCTGTAATTCTTAACAATAAGACACTTAAATCTGTCCAAACCAGAGTCTAGTAGATATCCCGGGTATGATAAAGTTTGAAACACAAAAACATAAATTATAATATAATAAATAAAAATAAATAATTAAAAAAAATAAAAATAAATGGTAATAAAATAAATTTCCCCACGATTCACTATCGCTCAATTTTGCAAGTGTTCTAATTTACTATCGCTGTTTTCTAGATGGTCTAAAGCCACTTTTGATGTAAAGGGACACTTTTTGGTTGCTATGGACAATCTCCAGTTTCCAGGCAGAAAGGACAGTATATATAATATAAAACTGCATGCAGGGCATGGGCCAAAGCACTGGGGACAAAAGGGATGTGAAATCATTTCATACAGTACTGTAATCTGTAAGAGCCCTTGCACACTGGGGCGGGGGGCGGCGTCGGCGGTAAAACACCGCTATTATTAGCGGCGTTTTACCGTCGGTATGCGGCCGAGAAAGGGTTAAATACCGCCGCAAAGCGCCTCTGCAGAGGCGCATTGCCGGCGGTATAGCCGCGCCGTCCCATTGATTTCAATGGGCAGGAGCGGTATACACTCCGCTCCTTCACCGCTCCGAAGATGCTGCTGGCAGGACTTTTTTTACCGTCCTGCCAGCGCACCGCTCCAGTGTGCAAGCCCTCGGGGGCTTTCACGCTGGGATGACAGCAGCGGCACTTTTGGGGCGGTTTGCAGGCGCTATTATTAGCGCAATAGCGCCTGCAAACCGCCCCAGTGTGCAAGGGCTCTAAGATTACAGTACTGTATGTGTTATGATTTTGACATTTTTTTGAATTTGCCGTCAGGCTCCGCCCCCGTGCGTTGCGACGCTCGCAGGGAACGGAGCCTGGCAAGGAGAGGCTTCGGACGAGGACACAGCCCGCGGACACAGCGGGGGACATCGAAGGATCCCGGGGACAAGGTAAGTAAAGCCACACCAGGATCCTGCAATGTAATCCCGAGTGTGGCTCGGGGTTACCGCTAATGGTCCTGATTTTTAACCCCGAGCCACACTCGGGGAAAACCGCCAGGGAGGTTAATGTTTATAAACAATGTTACTTTGTATCTATCTCCCATCTGATCGATGTTTATAAACAATGTTACTTTGTATCTTTCTATCTCCTGTCTGATCAATGTTTATAAACAATGTTACTTTGTATCTATCTCCTGTGTGATCAATGTTTATAAACAATGTTACTTTGTATTTCTCTATCTCCTATGTGATCAATGTTTATATACAATGTTACTTTGTATCTCTCTATCTCCCGTCTGAGCAATGTTTATAAACAATGTTACGTTGTATCTCTCTATATCCCGTCTGATAAATGTTTATAAACATTGTTACTTTGTATCTCTCTATATTCAGTCTGATTAATGTTTATAAACAATGTTACTTTGTATCTCTCTATCTCCCGTCTGATCAATGTTTCTAAACAATGTTACTTTGTATCTCTCTCCTGTCTGATCAATGTTTATAAACATTGTTACTTTGTATCTCTCTATTTCCAGTCTAATCAATCTTTATAAACAATGTTACTTTGTATCTCTTCATCTCTGCCTGATCAATGTTTATAAACAATGTTACTTTGATCAGGCAGAGATAAAGAGATACAAAGTAACATTGTTTATAAACATTGATCAGGCAGAGATAAAGAGATACAATGTTTATAAACAATGTTACTTTGTATCTCTTTATCTCTGCCTAATCAATGTTTATAAACAATGTTGCTTTGTATGTCTATCTCTGGCTGATCAATAGAGGGGTATTGCCACAAGGGTTAACTAGAGTATTGAATTACCGAGTACCGTCATCCTACATTGATATATTGAAGGGGGAATGGGGGGGGGGGGGGGGGGAGAAGAGCAAGGGCTCCTCCAACTAATCCCCACCTCCCCATAAGGAAATGAATGGACTGTAGCGAAACCCAATTAGAACATTTTTCTCTTTTATTGATACTTTAGCCAAAGTTTAGAACTGCTGTTTTTTACTTTAGTTTTTCTTTGTATGTTTGTAGATGTTTTTTTTGAAAAGCGGACCTTTATGGTAATGATCTGCTATTTATTTCTTTATTTTGTGTGTTTAGCTTCCTGAAAACCCCATTACCATTCCATTCACTGGTTTCCCATTCAACCCAAAAGTGTCCGTATTGTCTGCAGGTCCCCTGTGGTGAGACATTGGAAGACAATTTGTATGCAGGTTCCTTATGTCTGATTCTGTATGGAGCCCTATTGTGAAAACCACCCCAGGGGCCCCGTATACATCCCCCCCCCACAATCAAGTTCTAGGCATGCCTGTTTAATCAATACTGGTTTCTGCATTAAAATCAATTCAATTCAATTCAGCTGCAGGCCCTTTCTGGCACTTCTTGTTTACATGTGACAATCAGCATTTTTTTCCTACATTTCTTAGAACTCCCAAACAATCAAAAAAAAAAAAAAAAATATATATATATATATATATATATATATATATATATATATATATATATATATATATATATATATATATATATATATATATATATATATATATATATATATATATATATATATATATATATAGTTTGGGAGTTCTAAGAAATTTTGCAAAAATAAATATATAAGAAAGTTTGCAAAATAAAATAAATAATTAAAAAAATAAAAATAAAAAATATATATATATATATATTTTATTTTTATTTTTTTTTAATTATTTATTTTATTTTGCAAACTTTCTTATATATTTATTTTTGCATATATATATATATATATATATATATATATATATATATATATATATATATATATATATATATATATATATATATAGTTTGGGAGTTCTAAGAAATTTTGCAAAAATAAATATATAAGAAAGTTTGCAAAATAAAATAAATAATTAAATAATAATAAAAAAAAAAAATATATATATATATAATTTTTTTTTTTTTAAAGCAGAGGCCCTAGAGAATAAAATGGTGGATGTTGTAATTTTTTTTTAAAGTCACGCTGCATTTGCGCAGCGGTTTTTCAAATGCTATTTTGTTTAGAAAAAAAAAAATGCTTTTTTGAATTTTAATGTGCAAAAACGCAATATAACAATTATATTGTAATAAAAATACGTTATTTTATTATACACAGTGAGGCAAAAAAAAAGGATTTGATCCCCCCCCTCCTGATTTTGTACATTTGCCTGCTGACCAAGAAATGATCAATCTGTAATCTTAGTGGTGGGTTTATTTTAAACAGCGAGAGGCAGAATAACAACCGAAATATCTAGAAAACCACATGAGATCATGAATACTTTTTTGTAAATATGTTATAAAAAAATCTGTTATCATTTCAAAGATGATGTTACGCTGGGTAAATAGATACCAAAACATGTCCCGCTTTAAAATTGCGCTCGCCCGTGGAATGGGGGCGACAAACTACGTAAATGTTACTATCCATAGGCATTGCTTTAAAAGCCTTTACAGGTTACCACATTAGATGTACAGGGGAGGTCTTGTAGAATTATTGCCCATGATCTGACGTTCACAGTGATGCCTCACGTGTGTGGGATGATCGCTGTTTTTGTGTGCTTGCGGGACCAATGTGTGCATTTGCCTTTGGGAGATGGGGGCACTTAATTTTTTTGTTTTTACACTGTCGCTTTCATAATTTATTTACACTGTTGCTTTCATATTTTAACTTGTACAAAGAGTTTTATTGAAAATATACATCAACAGATTAGTACAAAAGAGTGATGGATACATCGTTTAGTAGCATAACGGTAGACTGCGAACACAGAATATTATGTTTGCAAACATTCATAAACATTTAAAGGATGCATAGTGAGATGTTATTGCAATACGTAACATTGCCATAATGAAAAAAAGAACCAGATATAAAGTCAGATTAAATTGGTTAACTTCGAAGAAGCTAACATACCTTTGTATGAAATAACTTTGTTATCTTAAATATCCAAACTCTGTAGACTGAGGCCCAAAGGCCAGAATAAAAAGGAAGAAAGAGAAATTGAAAGTAGGAGAAAGAAAAAAGGGGGGGGGGGGGGAACCCTGGGGTGGGGGGAACGGAGTCTCATTATAGGGAGAGAAGCGTTAGGTCAAATCTTGATGGACGGTTATGGGTCACCCAGGGTTGCCATATCCTGAGAAACTTATCATGCGTGTCCAACAATATGGCCGTAAGTTTCTCATTTACCATGATATCATTCACACAATTTTTAACTGCTTCAAAGCTAAGATTCGGGGTTTTCCAGGCCCTTGCTATGGTCAGTTTAGTTGCGGTAAAAATATGTGCTGCTAATTGGCGTTCAGGACGAAGAAGCTCTGCAATCGGTTTCCATAAAAGGGCCTCAAAAGGGTCCCGCTTTATAGTGGTGTTAAAAAGATTACGTAGTAGTGCGTATACTCTAACCCATAATCTGCAGACCCTGGGGCAGGTCCACCAGATATGCGACATCGTACCCTCCTGTGAGCACCCTCGAAAACAGAGGGGGGAATAAGATGGGATGAAGCTTGCTAATTTGGCCGGGGTATAGTACCATCTATAAAAGACTTTATAAGCGTTCTCCAAAAAGAGAACATTCTTAGAGCATTTAGATAGCATAATAGTCATGCCTTGCCAGTCCTCCGGGTCCAATTGTGTCCCGAGTTCGGCCTCCCACTGGAGATGATAGGGTCTCAATGGTGGTGTTTTAGAGTTAATTATAGCAATATATATGAGGGAAATTAGACCCGGGGACTGGGGGCGCTTTCATATTTTAACATTGTATTTATTCATTTATTTTTTTTTACACTGTCGCTTTAATTTTTTTACAATTTTTTTTAATGTATTTATTTTTTTACACTGTCACTTTCATATTTTAAAATTGTATTTATTTTTTTTACACTGTCACTTAAATTTTTATTACAATTTTTATTTGTTTATTTTTTTACACTGTCGCTTTCAGATTTTAAAATTTTATTTATTTATTTTTTTACACTGTTGCTTTCATTTTTTTTACATTTTTTTTTTAGTTATCTTTTTACACTGTCGCTTTAATTTTATGTAATTTCATGTATTTATTTTTTTTTTTTACACTGTCGCTTTTATTTTTTTTGCACTGCGATCAGAGAGCCAGGGATCACCGCCGTTCGGTGTGCTGAGGTGAGGCCGGTACATCCGTACCTCCCCTCTATCATGTAACAAACCGGAAGCGACAAGGATTTTGTCTCTTCCGGTGTCGGTTTGTTGTCTACGATCCATTACCGGGAAATACAGCATCCGATCACACCGATCTCAGTTAGATGGGATGCTTTGGAGGCCAGAGGAGAGATATGGGGTCTGATAGAGTCCAGTTCTCTCCATAAAGAGGACCTGTCATGGCCCATGCTATCACAACGCATGTCGTTCATCCTTTGTGATAGCAATAAAGTTGATAAAAGAAAAAATCTAAAGGGGCAGTGTACATTTTTTTTTAATAAAATAAATATTAACATATTAAATGAATAAAAAATTATCAATTACATTTAAAAACTTGAATACAACTATAATGGCCCATGCTATCACAACGCATGTCGTTCATCCTTTGTGATAGCAATAAAGTTGATAAAAGAAAAAATCTAAAGGGTCAGTGTAATTTTTTTTTTAATAAAATAAATATTAACATATTAAATGAATAAAAAATTATCAATTACATTTAAGAACTTAAATAAAACTATAATGGCCCATGCTATCACAACGCATGTCGTTCATCCTTTGTGATAGCAATAAAGTTGATAAAAGAAAAAAAAATTAAAGGGGCAGTGAACATTTAAAAAATTAAATAATAAATTATTTTAAAAATGACTAAAATCTTAAGAAATTCAATAAAAAAAATGACATGAATAAATTATAAACAATAAAAATGTAATGCGCTCCCAATCCACCCTCCCTGTGCTTAACATTGGCCTGGGGTGGAGCTGGTCAAATCGAACCAATCCTGGCTGAGTGTCCATTGTTTGGTTTGTTTATGGGTGGGAACCTTGATTTCTCAGCCTTGTGTTGTGACTTTTAAATGTCCTTCACCCACACGGCTAGTCACATCCTTCGCCTTGTTCTGTGGAGGAACCTCCCTCACTGGACAACTGACTTTTGGAGAATCGGGAACTTTCTTCATTTCTCACTCTTTTATCAGCGATGGCGTCCTCAGATCTGAGAGAGGAGCTGGATTGTCCTGTCTGCCTGAACACCTATGCGGATCCTGTCACGTTGAGATGTGGACACAACTTCTGCCAGGTCTGCATTGACCGTGTATTGGATACACAGGAGGGGTCTGGAAATTATTCCTGTCCTCAGTGCAGGAGGAAGTTTCGGGAGAGACCTCCACTGGAAAGAAATATCACCCTGTGTAAGATCACACAACGCTTCCTGTCTGCTCCACCAGAACCAGAGAAGTCCGGCATCTCCTGTACTTACTGTCTTCACACCTCTGTACCTGCTGCGAAATCCTGCCTGCTTTGTGAAGTTTCTCTATGTTATGACCACCTGAGAGTCCACAGCAGGTCACCAGAACACGTCTTATGTGGCCCCACCACCACCCCAGAGAAAAGGAAATGCTCCGTCCATAAGAAGATCTTGGAGTTTTACTGCAATGAGGACTCTACTCTTACTTGTGCCTTCTGTGTGATATCTGAAGAACATCGAGGACACCAGGTAGAGACATTGGAGGAGGCCTTTTTAAAGAAGAAGATAAAACTCCTCCATGATGGAGTGGATCCGGCTCGGATCTCGCATATGATCAACACAGGTTTAGCTAATAAAAGGACTAGATACGTTTCGGGGATCCATATACAGAAAACTGTAGACATATTGGACGTGGACACGGCTCATGATGTTTTATGTATCTCGCCTGATAAGAAGTTTGCAGTCGTCACAGATTC
Source organism: Lithobates clamitans (assembly GCA_037952925.1). Lineage (NCBI taxonomy): Eukaryota > Metazoa > Chordata > Amphibia > Anura > Ranidae > Lithobates > Lithobates clamitans. The sequence continues at coordinate 193,484 of JBBGZY010002509.1, read as the reverse complement.
AGTCCATAGGTGCCCAGATACTACGAGGAGGTTTAAGAAATATTATCAGGTTTTGGGTAGTCGGAGTTTCTCCTCAGGACGACAATACTGGGAAGTAGATGTCCATGGATCCAATGAGTGGAAAATCGGGATGTGTTACGCCAGTATACCCAGGGATGGGGATGACTCCTTGGTTGGGTGTAATGATGTATCCTGGGGTTTGCACTGTTGGGATGATGATTATATAGCAATGCATGACAACATTGATGAAGAACTCCCTGACGATATTTTTGGTACCAAACTCCGGGTATATCTGGATTATGAGGCCGGGCAGCTCTCTTTCTATATGTGTGACCCCCTCCGCCACCTCCACACCTTCACCGCCACCTTCACCGAGCCCCTCTATGCTGTGTTATGTGTAGAAGATGGTTTTGTACAGATATGAGGGGTGCTAGATGTGAGAAATCTGCCTAGAGATTGGTGACCTCATAGGGTTGGGGGATTCTTAATGGTGGATTATTGCAAATTCTGTACTTTTTTTCTGATATTTTTCCCATCTTTCTCCCTCCCTGATCACAGCAAGTGGCTGTAACCACCGTTCTATACCCTGGGGCCACCACTCCGTACAGGTCTGACCAACATACATTTTATTTAGGCCTGGTTCACACCTGCGCAGTTTGCTTTTGATCTGTTTCTGCAGTGCTTTTTTTTTTTTTTTTTTGCACACACGTTTTTGACGCTTTTTGATGCGATTTGCGTTTGCATTTTTTATGCTTTTTTTTAACAACTTATCATACGTTTTATAAACGTTTTTGACTTGTTTTGCATTTTTTATGCTTTTTTTTTTACAATTTGTAGTACTTTTTTGATGCGTTTTTTGACTCTTTTGCGTTATTATGCTTTTTTTTTTTTTACAATTCGTTGTTGTATGTGTTTTTTTTACTCGCTTTTGACTTGTTTTGCATTTTTTTATGCTGTTTTTGACAATTTGTTGTTGTAGTATGTTTTTTTTTTTTTATGCATTTTAATGCATTTTGCATTTTTTTATGCTTTTTTTGTCAATTTGTCATTGGGCAGATTAAGAAATGTGAAACAAGTCAAAAACGCGTCTTCATTGAAGTCTAAGGCTGGATTCACACCTATGCATTTTTAGTGCTTTTTGCATTTTGCAGATCTGCACCACAGTCCATATTGTGGGCAGTAGTAAAACTCCACTTTATGGCCACTGGGTGGCACTGAGGAGTCTAAGCAATACATACGTCTTTTAACAATGTAATCATTCTAGAGAACGCTAAAGGGAATTGAGAAATAAATGTAACCGTTCATTTTTCTACTTCATTCTAGCAGAGAGTGAAGGTACATGTCAATTCGCTGGATGAATGGCTATGCACAGTTTTATAGTTTGACTGCTAAAATTATTATTGTGGAATAAAGCATTGCAAAGTTTTTATTTTAGAAATTAAATAAAGTTTTTTTTTTTGTTCAAATTTTGTGTTTTTTTTAATTATTATTAATTTTCTTTAATGCAACACTAAAAAAAAAAAAGTTGAACAAAAGAAACAAAAACAAAGAGTTTAACCCCTTCATGATGAAGATAACACAAATCCTAACTTCTGAACACAATTTTGCCACTTTGCCATGTTAGTAAAACTGTACATATCGTCACAACGAATACAGATGGGTTATATCTTGTGTTTTCCAGAAAGAATTTGGCTTTTATTTGGTGGTAAATGGTAGCGGATATCTACTGATTTGTTTTTGTTTTTATCATTTTTCAAAAATTATCATAAAAAAAAAAACTGGCCCAAAGTCGTAAAAAAAAAAAAATACTTAAAAAAAAAAAAAAAAGTAGCTGTATATTTCTTGCTATTATCACAACCTACCACCAAAAAACAACCCAAAATAAATTCCCATGGTGATGGCAGAGATTCCACATATGTGTATGTTAGATGTTGGTTGTACCCGACGTAGTACGGCCCAAAAACAAGTGTGTGTAGTTTTGCTTTTTTTTTTTTTCCAAATATGATTTTATTAATTTTTTTTCAGGAATGAATTGCATATACACAGGGCCACCATCAGAAATGTTGGGGCCCCTTACACAGTAAAAAAAAAAATAAAAAATGTGGTTTTAACTCTTCCATAATTTAGGCAAAATGGAAAAAAAAGTGCTTGCTTTATATATATACTTTTTATACATAACTAGAACATCTAACAGGGTCATATCATTGCATGAGATTCCCCCTCACTTCCTGTCTTAGTGTCACCAGAACAGGAAGTGGGGGAATTTCACTGTGTGGAAATAGCTTGTAATTGTTGCCTTATAATGTCCAAATTTTATATATATATATATATATAGAGAGAGAGAGATATATAGATGTAGATCTCTCTCTCTCTCTCTCTCTCTCTCTCTCTCTCTCTCTCTCTCTCTCTCTCTCTCTCTCTCTCTCTCTCTCTATATATCTCTCTATATATATATATATATATATATATATATATATATATATATATAAATATATATATATATGTATATATATATATATATGTATATATATGTATATATATATATATATATATGTATATATATACACACACAATTGCTGGCTATATTCCCACAGGGAGATTTCCTCACTTCCTGTTCTGGTGACATCAAGACAGAACGTGAGGGGAAATCTCATGCAATGACATGGCCCTGTTAGATGTTCTAGTTATGTATCGTACTAAAGTATATATAAAGCAAGCACTTTTTTTCCCCATTTTGGCCAAATTATGATTTTTACCCCCCATCTGTGTCCCACGGGTTGCAGAAAAATATTGCTTGATTCCCCAATTAACACAGTGTTGATGGGGGAACCCCTCCTGCGGAGCCATTGTATTCTCCCAGTGGGGGGGGGGAGGGCAACCGCCCCCGCCAGGAGAACACAGTAATTATTGCTAGTGACTACAAGAGCTGCCAGCGATAATTGTATGTAAAATCTGACAGGCTGGTCGTACTCAAGTTGATTGATCGATTAACTTGGTTACATTCAGCCCGCCCATACATAGATTGAATCTCAGCCAGTCTCTGCTAAACAGACCGAGATTCAAACCATCTATGGCCGACCTTATCTACACTCTAGCTGCAATCTTCACACGGGCCGATCCAGTTTTTCTCAGCAGGGGATCTGTCTGTGGATCCCTTGCTGAGCTGAGCGGGCAACTGACAGACCTGTGTCTGCTCATGCCTTCCGTTTACACCCAACTGCCCTCTGATCCGGCCAGATGCACCTATGCTGCACATGTGTAATGTTACTTTCACTTTCACTCTGCTAAAAGGACAGCAATAGGGCTGGTAATACAGTGATAGATATTAGGGGAGCACAGGCTGTGCACTGGACATGTCTTCTAGCAGCTTCAGGAAAAAACTTTTTTTTTTTTTCACTTACCTCGATCTCTGCAGCAGCTTCTTTATGCCTCGTACACACGTTCCGAGTATCGTACGACCAATCGTACGACCGTAATAGTCGCAAGTGGAAATTGAATAGCTAAATAAAGTCACGGAAATTCTCGTACGACAGCCAAAAAAAAAAATCGGAAGTGATGTCACGTGTTGTAATGTATTTGTATTGTATTTTCAAATATGGGGTGGCGGTGCGATGTTGGTCTATTGAGTAAGGTGGACCCACATCCCAAATTTTCAGGGAGAAATGGAAATTTGATCCTCTTAGGGGACTTTAAAGCGGGGTTCCACCCAAATTTTGAACAATATCTGTATGTATTCTTTTCTTTGCCTAGATGCTGACATGCCGTTTAAAAAAATTTAAATCGCCGTAATTACCTTTTTATTTTTCTATTCTTCTTTGCACTTCCTGGTTCTCCTCCCGTGGGAGTAGGCATGTTTTTAGCCTCTCCCAGACTCCTGGGAGCTAGTCTCAGGCTTCCCAGGATGCCACTGAGCATGTGCGGGAAGGAGTGGTGAATGCTGGGAGCACAGCATTCACCGCATCCAGGAAATAAATGCTTGTGGGCTTCAAATGCCCACAATGAAGATGGAAACCGCCTGTAGTGAATAATATAAGTTATTCTTTCCGACGAAATCTGACACAGGCGGACATATTACACACAATATGTGAGTATGTAATGCTGAGAAGAAAAGTTTGTGAATGAACTAAAAAAAAAAAGATAGGTGGACCCCCGCTTTAAAGAGGACACCTACTCATAAGTAATAGAGTATAATAAAGAGTGTAATAGATGTAGGTATGATTGCAAAAGTTTGGGTGTTTATTGGGGTAAGGATACGGGTAAATAGGGGGTACAATAGATGAGGCATGAGGTACAGGATACAAGTTATAAACATGGAAACATGGCAATACAACATGCAAAAAGATCCACAATCATGGGACTCCAGGTGTGTATGGAGCACACACCCAGAGAGTACCCGACGCGTTTCTAGATAAAACTCTTCCTCAGGGGTGTCTGATAGGGATCAGCAAGCACAGAGGTATGTCTATAAATTAAAGAGACAATAATGAACAAGCTATACAGTAATGTATGTACAAAAAGGTCGGTAACATCATAGGATAGTGTAGCTATACTACTATGGGAGTATGGTAATTTGTACAAGGTGAGAAACATTAGAGGTACTAACCATATTATGTTGCTTGGAGGGCATGTGTTACTGCTTTGTATCCAATGAAGCACTCAAAAGAAAGAGGGGGGGTATGGTTGGTTGGGGGGATAAAAAGACACACCACTGGACCTCCACATATCGTTCGCCCCCAGTCCACGTCAGGCCCGTGACACCCAAAACCCGGCGGGGCGGCCTGAGAGAGAGCTCCCCAGCAGAGGGCGCCACAGAGCCACCGTAGAAAAGAGTAATTCTAAGTATGCTCCAATCTGTAGAGGGTCAAAAGAATGAGAGGGAAATGTTACCACCAGGTAGGGAGGTATGTCCCGGGGGGGATGAATTATAAAAATACCCCCAATGTGGGACAGGGCTAGTAGATATGTGGGGTATGAAAAAAAAAAAAAAGTACCTGGAGAGGGCCGAAAGAAGGCCCTTGCAGGCAGGAGACTGCAGGTCTCCAGAGGGGGGGTTTGGTATTTCTTGAGGTCTGGCCTGATGAGCAAGTGCACTGGTCCTGTATGCTGTCACAGACCGTGTGCATCCGATTCCCTATGAGGGTAGCGGTGCCCCAGGGGGGTGATGGCAGTGTGGGAGCAGTGGAGATGAGTGCTCCAACAGGAGGTCCAGGCCAGGAGGTCCAACCTGTATGGGTAAGGCATGAATGAGGGAGGAGGGAAGACAAAATGGATAAAGGTGCATATGCCTGGAGGGATCCACGGCAGTGCATGGAAAAGTATTGTATTTTCGGACGACAACTGTACTGACTAAAGGAAAATCGTACGATCTGGAATCGCGCGAGGAAAATTTTCGTGCATGTCCGATCTAATATCGGATGAATGGTCGTGATCGGCTGTCGAAAGTAGTGTACACGTGATCCGAATATCGTACGATCCTTCCTCTGACGACCGTTTTCGTACGATCTTCGGATCGTGTGTACGGGCCATTACAGAGGAATTCTGTCCGTCCCACCAAGACAGGAAGCATGAGGCTCTTCAGTGATGGACAGTGCACTCTGTGTACCTATTGGCTATAATGGCGTCCCTAGGGGGGGGGCCAGAGGGGGCCCTGACCCCCCAACATTATGCTGTGCCCCCCAATTTAAAAAAAAAAAATTTTTTTTTTTTTTTACAAAAAGGTAATGTCTAAGAGGGAGAGCGTCTCCAGTCAGCTCCTGCGGGTGATTCCTCCCCCCTCCCTCTGCTCGCTGACACTGCATAATGCGAGCGCTCACACAACCACGGCCGCCCGATCTGCTCCTTCCCCTGCATCCTCATTGGCAGGGAGAAGAGCGAGTTGCAGGAAGGACTCCACCAGGACTCTCAGTTACTGAAAAAACAGACTGATTTCTACCGTCCTTAGGACAGGAGAACCAGCCTGTAAATTCCAAGAGATGCCAGACCAGCGCAGTCAATAGCAGGGGCAGGACAGCAAGAGGAGGCTGGGGAACCCCAGAGTGGCAGAACACCAGGGCCCGGTGGCAAGACAACCTTCGCAGCCCTGATAGTTCTCCCACTGCTTTGGACCCTTATATTTTCTTGGTATGCTGGTGACATATATCTCTTGTTTTCTGCCACCCTGGGGGGCCCCAATACAGTAGGAAGGGAGCTCACTGCAGAACATGTGAAAGGGCCCTTGAGGGATCGTAGTAAAGGGTATATAATTGCATTTTATAATTGCCCCCCTAGTTTTGCCCCTGTCCCCCCATGTGCCCCCCTAAATATGAAAGCCGATTCGTAGTTCACCCTATGGCAAAACTGTAACGCTGCTTTCGCCTTGTATCGAAGCAAGTCGGTAATTTGCTTCCTCAGTACCGCCAAGTCTGTTTCTAGAGTCTTATTAGGAGCAGGTTTATAACTAGATTCCGCAATCGCTAATTTATCAAGTCATTTAGTAAGCTGTTTCGTTCGTTCTCGTTTAACACAAGCCCCATGCTTAATAAAAACAACTCTAAGAACTGACTTATGTGCTTCCCATAAAATTCCTGGGTCACAATTTGGTAGGTCATTCATCTGAAAGTATACAATGTCAACTCTTTAGTCACGTAAGGCCTCATGCACACGAGATGCTGTTAAACGCGCGTTCAGAGGCAGTTGGACACTTCTTTCAACTGCCCCTGAACCCATTCAATGTTATCCTAAGTGTCCATGTACACAGTCTCGTTTTTTGGAGTTTTTAGGCAGTTGCGTTTAACCTCGTTTTTCCAGAAGCAAAAAAATGGGTTCAGATGCAAAAATTTTCCACATTTCAGACACCAAACGCGGCTAAACGCTGGTACCGCGTTTAGCCAGTGTTTGCGTTTTATAAGTGTTTTCAAAGGAACATTTTACGACCCGAATTCGGGGCCCCATATCTCGGGGCCACTTGGTGCTAGGAAATTTGGTGTGCAAACACAGTGGAACTAGCACTACAACATATCCAAATTTGGGGTTCCTAGCACCAAGTGGCCGTGAGATACGGGGCCCCAAATTCAGGTTGGAAAATGTCATTCTCTGCTGCAGAAGTGCTTGACATTTTGTGACCCGTATTTGGGGCCCCATATCTCGGGGCCACTTGGCGCTAGGAACCCCAAATGTGGTGTGCTAACACGGTTGGACTACCACTATAACATATCAAAGTTCGGGGTTCCTAGCACCAAGTGGCCCCAAGATTTGTGGCCCCAAAATCAGGTCGAAAAATCTCATTCTCTGCTGCAGAAGTGCTTGACATTTTGCGACCCAAATTTGGGGCCCCATATCTTGGGGCCACCTGGTGCTAGGAACCCCAAATTTGGATATGTTGTAGTGCTACAAGTGCCACCAAATGCTGCCACTGCCCATCGAATGCTGCCACTGTGTCCATCAAATGCTGCCACTTTGCCCATTGAATGTTGCCACTGTGCCTATCAAATGCCCCCACTGTGGCCGCCACTGTGACCCGCTCTTACCCTATCTCCGTGGTGCAGCGGGTGACGGCGGCGGACGGTGTCCATCATGCGTCTCCTCCTGATAGGAGTCCAGTCACAACACCTGTCTTTTCGGCCAATCAGGCGAAGGTAACAGACCCGAGCACCTGATTGGCGAAGAGGCGGTTCAGTGTTAGGAAAGCCAATATTCCTTTGCTTTTCTAACACATCTGGGTGAACTGCGAGCACAATCCTCTGCGCCCACAGTTCACCTTTTTTGAAGCCTATTAGAGCCTATGTATGACGTATGGAACTGGCAACAAAAGGGTTCAAGCCATTAAAATAAATATATAGCAGAGTGATTGCACCGGATGCAAGGTGGTGGAAAATACTTCCCCTCTAACTATATGTATAATTAGTGACAGTCCAGCAAAGTATAGACGCAGCAGAAGCCTCACTCTGCCCAGTGATTTTCAGGTACCGTCGTTTGTCGCCCTTCCACAAGCGTGTGCGCAATTTGAAAGATTGACATGTTGGATATCTATTTACTCAGCATAACATCATCTTTTATATTTTACCAAACAATCGGGTATTATATTGTGTTTTTGTGCACTGAAATTTATTTAAAAAAAAACTATTTTCTTTCCAAAAATCTGTGTTTAAAAAAATTGCTTAGCAAATATTGTGCGACATAAAAATATTGCAACACCCAACATTTTAATCTCCAGGGTCTCTGCTTTCAAAAAATAATGTTTAAGGGTTCTAAGTAATTTTCTTTAAAAAAAAAAAAAAAGATTTTTTTCCACATATGTGAAAATTGGCCTGGGGGGACGGTGCTTAAAGAGAACCAGTCTTGGCTGAGTTTCCATTGTTTGGTTTGTTTTTGGCTTGGATCTTTTTTTTTTTTTTTTTCAATGGTCTTTCAGCTGTGTTTTGTAAACATTTACATCTCCTTTGTGCTCTCATTGGCCACATTCTTAAAGAGGGAGTCCACCTAAAAAGCCTACAAAAAATATATTAAAAGGCAGCAGCTACAAAAGTGGGGGAAGATGGTAGTTGCGCTGTGATGAGGGGGGGGGAGGGAAGCTACAAAGATGGCTAAAGTGGCAAAGTGAACTAAAAAAGCAGAAACGGGCCAATGCATGAATAGATCCTACATGCTAAAAGAACATGGGGATGCAGTGCAGTGCAACGTAGCTGATCAACATGACATGTTGCGGGCAGACAAAGCCTAATATATAAAGGTAATCGCGAAACAGTGACTGCTTGAACATAGCAAAACAAAAATGCATATACTAACACAAATAGGGTGAATAATGACACAATGCAAAAAAAAAAAAAAAAAATTAAAAAAAATATATATATAATGCAAGAAAAATAACTTAATAAATGGCCACTTACCTGTCCCAGGGTCCAGCGATGTCGGCAGCCGACGCCGAGAACCCGCTCGGTTCTCGGCAGCTGCCGCCGCCATCCTAGGTGAGGGAATCAGGAAGTGAAGCGTTGCGCATCGTAACTGGTCCCCGCTATCTCCTGTGACCTGTGTGTTTCCCAGGAGACAGAGCGGATTTTAATAAAATAAATATTAACATATTAAATGAATAAAAAATTATCAATTACAATAAAAAACTTAAATAGAACTATAATGGCCCATGCTATCACAACGGATGTCGTTCATCCTTTGTGATAGCAATAAAGTTAATAAAAGAAAAAAAAATTAAAGGGGCAGTGAACATTTTTTTTTAATAAAATAATTTTTTATTCATTTAATATGTTAATAGTTATTTTATTAAAAAAAAAAATGTACACGGACCCTTTAATTGTTTTTTCTTTTGTCAACTTTATTGCAATCACAAAGGATGAACGACATGCGTTGTGATAGCATGGGCCATTATAGTTGTATGTAAGTTTTTTATTGTAATTGATAATTTTTTATTCATTTAATATGTTAATAGTTATCAATTACAATAAAAAACTTAAATACAACTATAATGGCCCATGCTATCACAACGCATGTCGTTCATCCTTTGTGATAGCAATAAAGTTGATGAAAGAAAAAACAATTAAAGGGTCTGTGTACATTTTTTTTTAAAATAAAATAAATATTAACATATTAAATGAATAAAAAATTATCAATTACATTTAAAAACTTAAATACAACTATAATGGCCCATGCTATCACAACGCATGTCGTTCATCCTTTGTGATAGCAATAAAGTTGATAAAAGAAAAATAAAGGGGCAGTGAACATTAATTTATTATTTTATTTATTTTTTTTATTTTAAAAATGACTAAAATATTAAGAAATTCAATTAAAAAAAAATGACATAAATAAATTATAAACAATAAAAATGTAATGCGCTCCCAATCCGCCCTCCCTGTGCTTAACATTGGCCGGGGGTGGAGCTGGTCAAAGCGAACCAGTCCTGGCTGAGTCTCCATTGTTTGGTTTGTTTATGGGTGGGAACCTTAATTTCTCAGCCTTGTGTTGTTACTTTTAAAGGTCCTTCACCCACACGCTGCTCACATTCTTAGGCTTGCCTTGGTGAGGAACCTCCCTCACTGGACAACTGACTTTTGGAGAATCAGGAACTTTGTTCATTTCTCACTCTTCTATCAGCGATGGCGTCCTCAGATCTGAGAGAGGAGCTGGATTGTCCTGTCTGTCTGAACATTTATACGGATCCTGTCACGTTGAGATGTGGACACAACTTCTGCCAGGTCTGCATTAACTGTGTGTTGGATACACAGGAGGGGTCTGGAAATTATTCCTGTCCTCAGTGCAGGAGGAAGTTCCGGGAGAGACCTCCACTGGAAATAAATATCACCCTGTGTAAGATCACACAACGTTTCCTGTCTGCTCCACCAGAACCAGAGAAGACCGGCATCTCCTGTACTTACTGTCTTCACACCTCTGTACCTGCTGCGAAATCCTGCCTACTTTGTGAAGCTTCTCTATGTTATGACCACTTGAGAGTTCACAGCAGGTCACCAGAACACGTCTTATGTGGCCCCACCACCACCCCGGAGAAAAGGAAGTGCTCCGTCCATAAGAAGATCCTGGAGTTTTACTGCAATGAGGACTCTAGTCTTACTTGTGCCTTCTGTGTGATATCTGAAGAACATCGAGGACACCAGGTAGAGACATTGGAGGAGGCCTTTTTAAAGAAGAAGATAAAACTCCTCCATGATGGAGTGGATCCGGCTCGGATCTCGCATATGATCAACACAGGTTTAGCTAATAAAAGGACTAGATACATATCGGGGATCCATATACAGAAAACTGTAGACATATTGGACGTGGACACGGCTCATGATGTTTTATGTATCTCGCCTGATAAGAAGATTGCAGACATCACAGATTCAGTCCATAAGCGCCCAGATACTACGGGGAGGTTTAAGAAATATTATCAGGTTTTGGGTAGTCGGAGTTTCTCCTCAGGACGACAATACTGGGAAGTAGATGTCGATGGATCCTGTAAGTGGAAAATCGGGATGTGTTACGCCAGTATAGCCAGGGATGGGGATGACTCCTTGGTTGGGTGTAATGACGTATCCTGGGGTTTGCACTGTTGGGATGAGGATTATATAGCAATGCATGACAACATTGAACATGAACTCCCTGGCGATATTTTTGGTACCAAACTCCGGGTATATCTGGATTATGAGGCCGGGCAGCTCTCCTTCTATATGTGTGACCCCCTCCGCCACTTCCACACCTTCAGCGCCACTTTCACCGAGCCCCTCTATGCTGTGTTATGTGTAGAAGATGGTTTTGTACAGATATGAGGGGTGCTAGATGTAAGAAATCTGCCTAGAGATTGGTGACCTCATAGGGTTGGGGGATTCTTAATGGTGGATTATTGCAAATTCTGTACTTTTTTTTTTTTCCTGATATTATTCCCATCTTCCTCCTTTCCTGATCATAGCAAGTGGCTGTAACCACCGTTCTATACCCTGGGGCCACCACTCCGTACAGGTCTGACCAACATACATTTTATTTAGGCCTAGTTCACACCTGCGCAGTTTGCTTTTGATCTGTTTCTGCAGTGCTTTTTTTTTTTTTTTTTTTTTTTTTTTGCACACACGTTTTTTGACGCTTTTTGATGTGATTTGCGTTTGCATTTTTTTATGCTTTTTTTTTAACAACTCATCATACGTTTTATAAACATTTTTGACTTGTTTTGCTTTTTTTTACTTTTTTTTTTTTTTTTACAATTTGTAGTACTTTTTTGATGCGTTTTTTGACTCGTTTTGCGTTTTTATGCTTTTTTTTTTTTTTTTTTACAATTCGTTGTTGTAGTATGTGTTTTTTTTTACTCACTTTTGACTTGTTTTGCATTTTTTATGCTGTTTTTGACAATTTGTCATTGAGCAGATTAAGAAATGTGAAACAAGTCAAAAACGCGTCTCCTTTGAAGTCTAAGGCTGGATTCACACCTTTGCATTTTTAGTGCTTTTTGCAGATCTGCACCACAGTCCATATTGTGGGCAGTAGTAAAACTCCACTTTATGGCCACTGGGTGGCAACTGAGGAGTCTAAGTAATACATACGTCTTTTAACAATGTAATAATTCTAGAGAACGCAAAAGGGAATTGAGAAATAAATGTAACCGTTCATTTTTCTACTTCATTCTAGCAGAGAGTGAATGTACATGTCAATTCGCTGGATGAATGGCTATGCACAGTTTTATAGTTTGACTGCTAAAATTATTATTGTGGAATAAAGCATTGCAAAGTTTTTTTTTTTAGAAATTAAATAAAGTTTTTTTTTGTTCAAATTTTGTGTTTTTTTTTTTTTTATTATTAATTTTCTTTAATGCAACACTAAAAAAAAAAGTTGAACAAAAGAAACAAAAACAAAGAGTTTAAACCCTTCATGATGAAGATAACACAAATCCTAACTTCTGAACACAATTTTGCCACTTTGCCATGTGTTCTCCTCCAGACACATCTCCTTCTCCTCCAGACACATCTCCTTCTCCAGACACATCTCCTTCTCCTCCAGACACATCTCCTTCTCCTCCAGGCACATCTCCTTCTCCTCCAGGCACATCTCCTTCTCCTCCAGGCACATCTCCTTCTCCTCCAGGCACATCTCCTTCTCCTCCAGGCACATCTCCTTCTCCTCCAGGCACATCTCCTTCTCCTCCAGGCACATCTCCTTCTCCTCCAGGCACATCTCCTTCTCCTCCAGGCACATCTCCTTCTCCTCCAGGCACATCTCCTTCTCCTCCAGGCACATCTCCTTCTCCTCCTCCAGACACATCTCCTCCTCCTCCTCCTCCTCCTCCTCCTCCTGACACATCTCCTTCTCCTCCTCCAGACACATCTCCTTCTCCTCCTCCAGACACATCTCCTTCTCCTCCTCCAGACACATCTCCTTCTCCTCCTCCAGACACATCTCCTTCTCCTCCTCCAGACACATCTCCTTCTCCTCCTCCAGACACATCTCCTTCTCCTCCTCCAGACACATCTCCTCCTCCTCCTCCTCCTCCTCCTCCTCCTCCTCCTCCTCCTCCTCCTCCTCCTCCTGACACATCTCCTTCTCCTCCTCCTGACACATCTCCTTCTCCTCCTCCAGACACATCTCCTTCTCCTCCTCCAGACACATCTCCTTCTCCTCCTCCAGACACATCTCCTTCTCCTCCTCCAGACACATCTCCTTCTCCTCCTCCAGACACATCTCCTTCTCCTCCTCCAGACACATCTCCTCCTCCTCCTTCTCCTCCTCCAGACACATCTCCTCCTCCTCCTCCAGACACATCCCCTTTTCCTCCTCCAGACACATCCCCTTTTCCTCCTCCAGACACATCTCCTTCTCCTCCTCCAGACACATCTCCTTCTCCTCCTCCAGACACATCTCCTTCTCCTCCTCCAGACACATCTCCTTCTCCTCCTCCAGACACATCTCCTTCTCCTCCTCCAGACACATCTCCTTCTCCTCCTCCAGACACATCTCCTTCTCCTCCTCCAGACACATCTCCTTCTCCTCCTCCAGTCCCATCTTCTTCTCCTCCAGTCCCATTTCCTCCTTCTCCTCCTCCAGTCCCATTTCCTCCTTCTCCTCCTCCAGTCCCATTTCCTCCTTCTCCTCCTCCAGTCCCATCTCCTCCTTCTCCTCCTCCAGTCCCATCTCCTCCTTCTCCTCCTCCAGTCCCATCTCCTCCTTCTCCTCCTCCAGTCCCATCTCCTCCTTCTCCTCCTCCAGTCCCATCTCCTCCTTCTCCTCCTCCAGTCCCATCTCCTCCTTCTCCTCCTCCAGTCCCATCTCCTCCTTCTCCTCCTCCAGTCCCATCTCCTCCTTCTCCTCCTCCTCCAGTCCCATCTCCTCCTTCTCCTCCTCCTCCAGTCCCATCTCCTCCTTCTCCTCCTCCTCCAGTCCCATCTCCTCCTTCTCCTCCTCCTCCAGTCCCATCTCCTCCTTCTCCTCCTCCTCCAGTCCCATCTCCTCCTTCTCCTCCTCCTCCAGTCCCATCTCCTCCTTCTCCTCCTCCTCCAGTCCCATCTCCTCCTTCTCCTCCTCCTCCAGTCCCATCTCCTCCTTCTCCTCCTCCTCCAGTCCCATCTCCTCCTTCTCCTCCTTCTCCTCCTCCTCCTCCTCCTCCTCCAGTCCCATCTCCTCCTCCTCCTCCTCCTCCAGTCCCATCTCCTCCTCCTCCAGTCCCATCTCCTCCTCCTCCTCCTCCTCCTCCTCCTCCTCCTCCTCCTCCTCCAGTCCCATCTCCTCCTCCTCCTCCTCCTCCTCCAGTCCCATCTCCTCCTCCTCCTCCTCCTCCTCCAGTCCCATCTCCTCCTCCTCCTCCTCCTCCTCCAGTCCCATCTCCTCCTCCTCCTCCTCCTCCTTCAGTCCCATCTCCTCCATCCCATGTCCTCCTCCTTCAGACACATCTCCTCCATCCTGGGACTCCGGTTCTGGTGGCAACTGTCTCCAAGGGGCATTTCTCTCTCATTACCTGTTGCGCCTATGTGACCTCACAATGGGACACAGATGGTAAAAAAAAAGAATGTGGTTTTTAACTCTTCCATAATTTAGCCAAAATGGAAAAAAGTGTTTGCTTTATATATACTTTTTATACATAACTAGAACATCTAACAGGGTCATATCATTGCATGAGATTCCCCCTCACTTCCTGTCTTAGTGTCACCAGAACAGGAAGTGGGGAATTTCACTGTGGGGGAAATAGCTTGCAATTGTTGCCTTATAATGTCCAAATTATTATATTGACATATATATATATATAAACAATTGCTGGCTATATTCCCACAGGGAGATTTCCTCACTTCCTGTTCTGGTGACATAAAGACAGAAAGTGAGGGGAAATCTCATGCAATGACATAACCCTGTTAGATGTTCTAGTTATGTATCATACTAAAGTATATATAAAGCAAGCACTTTTTTCCCCATTTTGGCCAAATTATGATTTTTTTTTTCCCCCATCTGTGTCCCACGTGTTGCAGGAAAAATATTGCTTGATTCCCCAATTAACACAGACAGTGTTGATGGGGGAACCCCGCCCCGCCAGGAGAACACAGTAATTACTGCTAGTGACTACAAGAGCTGCCAGTGATAATTGTATGTAAAATCTGACAGGCTGGTCGTACTCAAGTTGATTGATCGATTAACTTGGTTACATTCAGCCCGCCCATACATAGATTGAATCTCAGCCAGTCTCTGCTAAACAGACCGAGATTGACACCATCTATGGCCGGCCTTATCTGCATTCTAGCTGCAATCTTCACACGGGCCGATCCAGTTTTTCTCAGCAGGGGATCCCTTGCTGAGCGGGCAACTGACAGATCTGTGTCTGCTCATGCCGTCCGTTTACACCCAACTGCCCTCTGATCCGGCCAGATGCACCTATGCTGCACATGTGTAATGTTACTTTCACTTTCACTCTGCTAAAAGGACAGCAATAGGGCTGGTAATACAGTGATAGATATTAGGGGAGCACAGGCTGTGCACTGGACATGTCTTCTAGCAGCTTCAGGAAAAAACACTTTTTTTTTTTTTTTTCACTTACCTCGATCTCTGCAGCAGCTTCTTTATGCCTCGTACACATGCTCCGAATATCGTACGACCGATCATACGACCGTAATAGTCGCAAGTGGAAATTGAATAGCTAAATAAAGTCACGGAAATTCTCATACGACAGACAAAAAAAAAACGGAAGTGATGTCACGTGTTGTAATGTATTTGATATTGTATTTTCGGACGACAACTATACTGACTAAACGAAAATCGTACGATCTGGAATCGTAGGAGGAAAATTTTCATGTATGTCCGATCGAATAATATCGGATGAACGGTCGTGATCGGCTGTCGAAAGTAGTGTACACGCGATCCGAATATCGTACGATCCTTCCTCGGACGACCGTTTTCGTGCGATATTCAGATAGTGTGTAGGGGCCATTACAGAGGAATTCTGTCCGTCCCACCAAGACAGGAAGCATGAGGTTCTTCAGTGATGGACAGTGCACTCTGTGTACCTATTGGCTACAATGGCGTCCCTAGGGGGGGGGCCAGAGGGGGCCCCTGACCCCCCCCCCCAACATTATGCTATGCCCCCCAATGAAAAAAAATTTTTTATTTTTTTTATTCCTTTTTACAAAAAGGCAATGTCTAAGAGGGAGAGCGTCCCCAGTCAGCTCCTGCGGGTTATTCCTCCCCCCTCCCTCTGCTCGCTGACACTGCATAATGTGAGCGATCACACAACCACGGCCGCCCGATCTGCTCCTTCCCCTGCATCCTCATTGGCAGGGAGAAGAGCAAGTGGCAGGAAGGACTCCACCAGGACTCTCAATTACTGAAAAAACAGACTGATTTCTCCCGTCCTTAGGACAGGAGAACCAGCCTGTAAATAACAAGAGATGCCAGACCAGTACTGTCAATAGCAGGGGCAGGACAGCAAGAGGGAGTCTGGGGAGCCCCACAGTGGCAGAACACCAGGGCCCAGTGGCAAGACAACCTTCGCAACCCTGATAGTTCTCCCACTGCTTTGGACCCTTATATTTTCTTGGTATGCTGGTGACATATATCTCTTGTTTTCTGTCACCCTGGGGGGCCCCCAATACAGTAGGAAGGGGGCTCACTGCAGAACATGTGAAAGCGCCGTTGTGGGATCGTAGTAAAGGGCCCCAGGATATATAATTGCATTTTATAGTTGCCCCCCTACTTTTGTCCCTGTCCCCCCATGTGCCCCCCCTAAATATGAAAGCCGATTCATAGTTCACTCTATGGCAAAACTGTAACGCTGCTTTCGCCTTGTATTGGAGCAAGTTGGTAATTTGTTTCCTCAGTACCGCCAAGTCTGTTTCTAGAGTCTTATTAGGAGCAGGTTTATAACTAGATTCCGTAATCGCTAATTTATCAAGTAATTTAGTAAGCTGTTTCGTTCGTTCTCGTTTAACACAAGCCCCATGCTTAATAAAAACACCTCTAAGAACTGACTTATGTGCTTCCCATAAAATTCCTGGGTCACAATTTGGTAGGTCATTCATCTGAAAGTATACAATGTCAACTCTTTAGTCACGTAAGGCCTCATGCACACGAGACGCTGTTAAACTCGCGTTCAGAGGCAGTTGGACACTTTGTTCAACTGCCCCTGAACCCATTCAATGTTATCCTAAGCGTCCATGTACACAGTCTCGTTTTTTGGCGTTTTTAGGCAGTTGCGTTTAACCTTGTTTTTCCAGAAGCAAAAACATGGGTTCAGACGCAAAAGTTTTCCATGTTTCAGACACCAAACGCGGCAAAACGCCGGTACCGCGTTTAGCCTGCGTTTATAAGTGTTTTTAAAGGAACATTTTACGACTCGAATTTGGGGCCCCATATCTCGGGGCCACTTGGTGCTAGGAAATTTGGCGTGCAAACACAGTGGAACTAGCACTACAACATATCCAAATTTGGGGTTCCTAGCACCAAGTGGCCCCGAGACAGGAGGCCCCAAATTCGGGTCGGAAAATGTCATTCTCTGCTGCAGAAGTGCTTGACATTTTGCGACCCGAATTTGGGGCCCCATATCTCGGGGCCACTTGGTGCTAGGAACCCCAAATATGGTGTGCTGCCACGGTTGGACTAACACTATAACATATCCAAATTTGGGGTTCCTAGCACCAAGTGGCCGTGAGATACGGGCCCCAAAGTCAGGTCGGAAAATGTCATTCTCTGCTGCAGAAGTGCTTGACATTTTGCGACCCGACTTTGGGGCCCCGTATCTCGGGGACACTTGGTGCTAGGAACCCCAAATTTGGTGTGCTAACACGGTTGGACTACCACTATAACATATCAAAGTTCGGGGTTCCTAGCACCAAGTGGCCCGAAGATATGGGGCCCCAAAATCAGGTCGGAAAATGTCATTCTCTGCTGCAGAAGTGCTTGACATTTTGCGACCCAACTTTGGGGCCCCGTATCTCGGGGCCACCTGGTGCTAGGAACCCCAAATTTGGATATGTTGTGCTAGTTCTAATTTTTTTTTAATATTATTTTTTTTATTTTATTTTTTTAAAATTTTTCTAAATGTTTCTTGTTTTTGATCTAATTTTTTTCTTCCCTATATAGTGGTGAAGAAAAGTAGTTAGTTTTGATATTTAAAAAGCAGTTTTTGAAGAAAAAATAACTGTATCAAGTGACCACAGGCAGGGGATGTGGGAATGTCACTTCCGGTGTCTCCTGCCTAATGAGTATAAAAACGTGATGTGTCAGCATTCAGTCATGTCACCGTTTCCAGTGGAAGCCTCTTTAGGGGAAACGCGTCGGGTGGAGCTAGAGGCTGTGACGCCATCACGTTTGTCTGGTCTTTCTCCATGCAGTCAGCCGGTTTGCTCCCGCTCTGCATGTATGCTGATTTTTAGCTAATTTTTATCTGGTTCCCATTTTTTATCTGAGTTCTGTTTGGTGTAAACTTGGGAGATTTTTTGATTTGTAGTTCCTGATGTGCAGTGGAGTGTTGCTGTGGACATTTGCAGTGGAAAGAATTGTGACTGTGAAAGAGATTTTAAATAAATCTATAAAACACATTTGCACTATGGAGCCCTTTTCGTTTTATTCCCACTGAGGTGTATCTTCTGTATGGATGAACTAATATTTTGAAACCGGATACATTGTATCAGTGAGGATAGATCTGCCTGTGTATTGGAGTGCAGTGGCTGAGGAAATCTCCCGGGAAAACGCCCAGGTGATAATCTAAGGCCGGCAGGCTAATGCAACATGCTCATCTGATCTCACTGACCTGAGATCCATCTGATCCGGTAAGCGGCCTTTTTTACCATATTTGTGTAAAGGAGGAATATCGGTGTGTCTCTTTCTATAAAGAAGATTGGTGCTAACATTTAACCTAGCATATTTCCATCAAGGACTGATCATTGTTTCTACATCTAAGATGTACAAGGGGAATAAGTGTCCCACTGATAAATATTTTTAGCACTAATTTGGATATGTATGGTGTTCACCACATTGTTGCGAATTGATAGTCACAAGTAACATTGTTACTAGCAACATATGTTTCAGGATGCTCACTACGTTGTTGCGGATTGATTTTCATAAGTAACATTGTAATTAATAACACATGTTTTGTTTCACTGTTGAACACGTGGTGTGATTATAGGATTTAAATGTTCCTAATATAGGAAAATAAGTTAATTTCACGATTTTTTAAATATATGTCTATAGTAATAACGTTTTTCATGAGTTTTGGCCGGATTGAAATGGCTTTAAGTGTGGTATACCAATAGTAGTCATAACTATCAGGATCACTTATATTTAATACACACTAAGATATGATGCGTGCTGGTTACACTATTTACTATTTATTTTTTTGGGTCTTTTGTATTTATGGACTAACACGAGCAGCAGCACAATTTTTTTTTTATTTGTATGGTTAGCGCAAAATCACATTTCTTTATATATAGTTCCACTGTCTTAGCACACCAAATTTGGGGTTCCTAGCACCACGTGGCCCTGACGGGGCCCCAAAGTTGGGTCGCAAAAATGTCATTCTCTGCTCTGCAGACGCTTCTAGACGCAAACGCGGTAAAACGCGGCTAAAAGCGGCATGCAAATGTGGCAAAACGGGCGTTTCTAAACGCCGGTTTCAGCTTTTAAAAACGTGTTCAGCAGAGTTTGCACCGGCGTCTCGTGTGCATGAGGCAGACTTCTGGTATCTGTTAAGGACTTTCGTTAAGTCACCAGTAGAGATGTCTGAGCTCCTGTCAGATCATAAGTTAGGAATACAGGGTCATGGTCTGACCATGTAATATTTCTATGGATGTAGCCCGGACTGCATGTAAACAGGTATGGGGAATCAAAAAATAATCTATCCTGTATAGATTTTATGTTATTGCAACCTGTGGTCGCCTCCTACTCCAGTGTCAATAGCCCCTCCAAGACACTGATACCCCCCTGCTTGGGAGAAGACCTCCACTTTTTTCACTGTTAATTGACTTTTGAGTGTGTCACACCTTCTAGAGACATTATTTTGTCCATTCGCACTATGCCTTTGTATTTTTGCCATTTTGTCACTTTATTTCAGATATATAGAGTTACACAGTATTTTATTCATTTATTTTTCCACATATAGTTTAGCGCTGCACTTTATTTTCACACCATTTAAATGCTGCCACTGTGTCCATCAAATGCTGCCACTGAGCCCATCAAATGCTGCCACCAAATGCTGCCACTGTGCCCATTAAATGCCACTGTGCCCATTAAATGCTGCCACTGTGCCATCAAATGCTGCCACCAAATGCTGCCACTGTGCCCACCAAATGCTGCCACTGTGCCCATCAAACGCAGCCACTGTGCCCATCAAACGCAGCCACTGTGCCCATCAAACGCAGCCACTGTGCCCATCAACGCAGCCACTGTGCCCATCAAACGCAGCCACTGTGCCCATTTAAATGCTGCCACTGTGCCATCAAATCCTGCCACCAAATGCTGCCACTGTGTCCATCAAATGCTGCCATCAAATGCTGCCACTGTGCCCATCGAATGCTGCCATTGTTCCCGTCAAATGCTGCCACTGTGCCCATTAAATGCTGCCACTGTGCCATCAAATGCTGCCACCAAATGCTGCCACTGTGCCCATCAAACGCAGCCACTGTGCCCATCAAACGCAGCCACTGTGCCCATCAAACGCAGCCACTGTGCCCATCAAACGCAGCCACTGTGCCCATCAAACGCAGCCACTGTGCCCATCAAACGCAGCCACTGTGCCCATCAAACGCAGCCACTGTGCCCATCAAACGCAGCCACTGTGCCCATCAAACGCAGCCACTGTGCCATCAAATCCTGCCACCAAATGCTGCCACTGTGCCCATCGAATGCTGCCATTGTTCCCATCAAATGCTGCCACTGTGCCCATCAAATGCCCCCACTGTGGCCGCCACTGTGACCCCCCCGCCCGCCCTCTGCCCGGCCTTCAAACTATCTCGGTGGTGCAGCGGGTGACGGCAGCGGACGGTGTCCCCCATGCGTCTCCTCCTGATAGGAGTCCAGTCACAACACCTGTCGTTTAGGCCAATCAGGTGACGGGTAACAGACCCGAGCACCTGATTGGCGGAGAGGCGGTTCAGTGTTAGGAAAGCCAATATTCCTTCGCTTTTCTAACACATCTGGGTGAACTGCGAGCACAATCCTCTGCGCTCCCAGTTCACCTTTTTTGAAGCCTATTAGAGCCTATGTATGACGTATGGAACTGGCAACAAAAGGGTTAAAGCCATTAAAATAAATATATAGCAGAGTGATTGCACTGGATGCAAGGTGGTGGAAAATACTTCCCCTCTAACTATATGTATAATTAGTGACAGTCCAGCAAAGTATAGACGCAGCAGAAGCCTCACTCTGCCCAGTGATTTTCAGGTACCGTCGTTTGTCGCCCTTCCACAGGCGTGTGCGCAATTTGAAAGATTGACATGTTGGATATCTATTTACTCAGCATAACATCATCTTTTATATTTTACCAAACAATCGGGTATTATTGTGTTTTTGTGCACTGAAATTTATAAAAAAAAAATATTTTCTTTCCAAAAAAATCTGTGTTTAAAAAAATTGCTTAGCAAATATTGTGCGACATAAAAATATTGCAA
Organism: Lithobates clamitans; assembly: GCA_037952925.1. NCBI lineage: Eukaryota > Metazoa > Chordata > Amphibia > Anura > Ranidae > Lithobates > Lithobates clamitans. The sequence continues at coordinate 171,936 of JBBGZY010002509.1, read as the reverse complement.
CAACCAACATTTTAATCTCCAGGGTCTCTGCTTTCAAAAAATAAATAATGTTTAAGGGTTCTAAGTCATTTTCTATAAAAAAAAAAAAAAAAAAAAGATTTTTTTCCACATATGTGAAAATTGGCCTGGGGGGACGGTGCTTAAAGAGTACCAGTCTTGGCTGAGTTTCCATTGTTTGCTTTGTTTTTGGGTTGGATCCTTGATAATTTTTTTTTTTTTTTTAATGGTCTTTCAGCTGTGTTTTGTAAACATTTACATCTCCTTTGTGCTCTCATTGGCCACATTCTTAAAGAGGAAGTCCACCTGAACCAGGATTTCGAGGGGGGGGGGTAGAGGAGTGCAGGATGATGGGGGGGTAGGGGAGTCCAGGATGATGGGGGGGTAGGGGAGTCCAGGATGATGGGGGGGTAGGGGAGTCCAGGATGATGGGGGGGTAGGGGAGTCCAGGATGATGGGGGGGGTAGGGGAGTCCAGGATGATGGGGGGGTAGGGGAGTCCAGGATGATGGGGGGGTAGGGGAGTCCAGGATGATGGGGGGGTAGGGGAGTCCAGGATGATGGGGGGGTAGGGGAGTCCAGGATGATGGGGGGGTAGGGGAGTCCAGGATGATGGGGGGGGGGAGTCCAGGATGATGGGGGGGGGAGTCCAGGATGATGGGGGGGGGGTGGATAGGGAAGTCCAGGATGAGGGGGGGGGGGTAGGGGAGTCCAGGATGATGGGGGTGGGGGTAGGGGAGTCCAGGATGATGGGGGTGGGGGTAGGGGAGTCCGGGATGATGGGGGTGGGGGTAGGGGAGTCCGGGATGATGGGGGGGGATAGGGAAGTCCAGGATGATGGGGAGAGATTGGCAAGTCCAGGATGATGGGGGGGGGATAGGGAAGTCCAGGATGATGGGGGGGATAGAGGAGTCCAGCATGATGGGGAGAGATTGGCAAGTCCAGGATGATGGGGGGGGGATAGGGGAGTTTAGGATGATGAGGGGGGGAGAGATAGCGAAATCCAAGATGATGGGGGTGGGGTGGGGATAGAGGAGTCCGGGATGATGGGGGGGAGGGATAGGGAAATCCAGGATGATGAGGGGTGGGGGATAGAGGAGTCTGGGATGATGGAGGGGGAGATAGGGAAATCCAGGATTATAGGGGGGGGAGGGAGATAGGGAAGTCCAGGATGATGGGGGGGATAGAGGAGTCCAGCATGATGGGGGGGGGGGAGATAGGGAAATCCACGATGATAGGGTGGATAGAGGAGTCCAGAATTATGGGGGGGGAGAGAAATTGGCAAGTCCAGGATGATATGGGGGATAGGGGTGTCCAGGATGATGAGGGGGGGGGATAGAGAAATCCAGGATGATGGGGGTGGGGTGGGGATACAGGAGTCCGGGATGATGGGGGGAGAGATAGGGAAATCCAGGATGATTGGGGGGGGGGGAGATTGGGAAGTCCAGGGTAATGCTTTGTAATAGAAAAAAAAGCAAGACAGGACCTCTTAAATATGAGATCTGGGGTCAAAAAAAGACCTCAGATCTCATATTTACACTAAAATGCAATAAAAAAATAAAATGAGAGGCGCATGCGTGGCTGCGTCTAAGATGGCCACTGGCTTCTAGAGCTCCGCTCCACCGCTGCCCACAAATCACCACCAGAGCCTCTAGAGCGGACCCCGCACACCTCACCAGGATAACCGAGCGGGGGAGACCCCCGGGAACGAGCACAACACAACGGCGCAAGCCCGGAGAAGCCTCTCGGGCCAGATGACCGCGGCGGCCGTCCCGGTCAGCTACGCTAAAATGGCGGCGGCCCCACAAGGCTCCCTCAATACAGGAGACACAGAGGAATCCATTGTGGATCAGGACTTGCAGCGCTCACCTTCTCCAGGTACAGACCCCCCAGCCCGCCTCAGATCACTTCACCCACTTCTACTGAGTCCTTGCTGGGCCGTCTGGATCCCTGTTGCCCCTCCACTCCTGTGATGGACCCTCATACAGGCATGCTGTTGTCAGTTTCTGAACCATTTGCAAACTCCCCTGTACCCACAGACTTCCCATCCATGATGGAAGCTTTTTCCCATTTACTGTCTAAAAGCCTGGCCCTGAATGCAGCTCAAATAACATCCTCCATCCATGCTGACCTGCAACAACTGGGGCAGAGAATGGACACCATTGAAAAGAAAGCTGACCAGGCAGTTTCCCGTATTAATTAATATTCAGCCAGAATGCAGGACATGCAGGATCAACTTGAAACGGCTTGCTCCAAAATCGGCGATCTCGAAAAAAGATTGAGACGTTATAATTTCCGTATTAGAGGCCTCCCAGAAGCTGAAAAGGACACACGCTGCAGTCAAAAACTGGTGAGACCTTATTCCTGACATTTCGGAACAACGTCTGGAGCTCGATAGAGCGCACAGAGCCCTGCAACCCCCTCGTTCAGATGGGCTCCCTCGCGATATAATCGTGAAGCCTCACTTTTATTCGGTTAAATAGGAGGCGATGAGAAGGTCTAGAGGAACTGAAGAGCTCAAACTGCTAGGCCAAAGGATTCAGATATTTGCCGATTTATCGCCGTACACGGTGCAGAAGAGGCGTTCTCTCAAACCGTTGATCCAACATCTGATTGAGCGGGAGATTGCGTATCGCTGGTCGTTTCCCCTGCATCTGAACTTTGCATACAAAAACAAGAACTTCGGCTTCTTAACCCTGGCTAAAGGAGAGCGTCTCTTGTTGCACCTAGGCCTGATTTCACAAGACCCATCATACTCCCAGCAAGGCAGGAATACTCCCACATCTACGAAAGGACCACCTCCAGCGAGCCCGCTACAGCCTTCCTGGCTGAAACAAAGCTCCAAACACTCCAAGGAAAATTTCCCAACCTGATGTTCTGGCCCCCTTAGGATCAGGACCCTGATCCGGAACTTTCCCTTCGTCAACTACGGTCCAGAGATGTTCGTTTGAATCTACCTATGACTTTTTTTTTTTCTTACGGACCCACTGGCTTTTCGGACATGCCTCAGTTAGGGTCTCTATCATATTCAAGCCTTCTGAGGAAGCTTCCCTGAGGAAACCCTTCGCTGCTTCCCATCTGGGGCTAGAAGGCAGTCCGAAAATCCATACCACTATACCGGCCTCAGGTCCTCCCGAGCTGCTCAGGATATTTTTTTTGGGACTTTATGCCTAGCTTTTCATTTCCGTTATCTGGTATTCAAATGGATTTTTCCAGAATAAAGGGGAGGGGAACAAATTTATAAGTATTACTCTTGCTGGATATATTTCCCCTAAAGTTGAATTACAGACCCAAATGATACTGCCTCTTAGGCAGAAGGCATAACCGGTCTCCCTCATGTGTGGGGACCGGGGTTCTCCCCACCTTGATCTGCCTTTCTCCCCTGGGCTATGGGGAGGTGGAAGGATCCCTTCGGGGGAAGGACAGATGAGTTAACAAATTCTCGGTTGCAGTTTTGTTTTAATATTTTCTTTATATTTTTTATTTAAGTTGTTCAGGTTTTCTGGGTCGTTCTGACAGTTATCTCAGGGAAGACTGTCCCTTTGACTTCCATATTCCTTTTACCGTATATACTCGAGTATAAGTCGAATTTTTCAGCACATTTTTTTGTGCTGAAAGTGCCCCCCTCGACTTATACTTGAGTCAAGCACTTTTCTGCAGCAAAAAATGTCATTTTCCGAACTGATTTGGGGCCCCGTATCTCAGGGCCACTTGGTGCTAGGAACCCCAAATTTGGTGTGCAAACCCAGTAGAACTGGCACCACAACATATCCAAAGCTGGGGTTCCTAGCACCAAGTGGCCCTGAGATACGGGGCCCCAAAACCGGTTCGGAAAATGTCATTTTCTGCTGCAGAAAAGTGCTTGACATTTTCTGAACTGATTTTTGGGGCCCTGTATCTCAGGGCCACTTGGTGCTAGTAACCCCAGCTTTGGAAATTTTATGGTGCTAGTTCCACTGGGTTTGTACACCAAATTTGGGGTTCTTAGCACTAAGTGGCCCCAAGATACAGGGCCCCAAATTTGGTTAACTGTGTCCATCTGCAGCAATGTCATTTCGGGACCCTTTGGGTTCAGAGACCCCAAATTTTGGCTGCAGCTGGGGGGCATCTAGGAACCCTTAACTACCAAGTTCAGGGGACCTATGGCTGCAAATGGGCACAGTGAGGCATGCAAATTGGCACAGTGATGCTGCAAATGGGCATTGTTGACCCCCTTTACCACTTACAGTAGCTGTGCATTTCTCACCCTCGTCTTATACTCGAGTCAATAAGTTTTTCCCATTTTTTTGTGGTAAATTAGGGCCTCGACTTATACTCGGAACGACTTATACTCGAGTATATAAGGTAGTTATGTTTCACAGGTGCACCTCCACTGGGAACCCAGAGTGCAGTTAATGCCACTGGTTCCTTACCCGCCTGCCCCAAGGGTGGGGCACCAGTCCTCTCGGGTTGCAGGGTTAGGATGGGCTCCCTCATCCTACCCTGGGCATTGGGGGGAGGGTCTAGGGACCCCCAAAGTTCTAAACAATGTTATTTTTTCTTACAAGTATATTTGCTATTGAAAATTGATATAACTCTTGTGTTTTCTCCCATTTTCTCTTTCATCTCTTTTCTCCCCCCCCCCCCTATCTATTTGAATGCTTACAGACTCCAGGTTCGGCTTCGATCTCTCCTCCCAGGTCTCGACACAACAACAGTCACCACACCAAGGCCCTTTGGAGCTCTGACCTCAAATCAGCAAGGTAAGACTTATAAATTACACCTGATATCTCCACACCTATGTAATGGCTAATACTCGCACTAAGAAGCCTACACTTAAAATCACATCACATAATGTCCAGGGACTCAACTCCCCCATTAAACGCAGAAAACTTTTCCAACTTTATCAGTCTATGCACACAGATGTCCTCTTCCTCCAAGACACTCCCTTCCCCACTTCATACCAACCCACGTTCCTTCACCAGCACTTTCCCCAATTTTTCCTCGCTTCTGCAAATAACAAAACGAAGGGCGTCGCCATCTGCTTCGCCAAATACATTAATATTTCGCTATCGGAAACTGTGTTGGACCACTAGGGACATTTCATTTTAGAATCAGGGACCATTGATGGAGAGTTATATACTTTTGAATCTTACTACTCTCCCACAAGGGGCAGAAAGCTTTTTTTGATTCCCTCTTGCAAAAACTCCAACCACATCTTAAGGGCACAATCTTCCTAGGCGGGGACTCCAACACAGCTTCTGATTTCTCTATGGACAAGACGGGCTCCGGTATTCCTAAACCTAAACGCCCTACCAGACAAAGCGCTAACATAGCGAAACGTCTACATGAGAGGGGATTAATAGACATCTGGAGGGAGATTCACCCTCATTTTAAAGACTACACGCATTTTGCCAGGATAGACCACATCTTCGCCAGGCCCTCTACGATCCCTCTGGTTATAAACTCCAAAATAGTGGACACCCCCCTATCTGATCACTCGATGGTCACTCTGGTAACTCAACGATCCTCGGGACGCACAGACCCCCCAGATGGCGTCTATAGGAATCCTTACTAAGTAACCCCATTCAGTGTGCCATTATAGAAGGTTCCATTAAGGAATACTTTCATATTAACTCTAGAAATGATGTCTCCCCAGAGACTGTGTGGGCTGCACACAAATCAGTAATCAGGGGGAAGCTAATCCGAATGACAGCCAAGCTTAGGGTCGGAACATAAAGTGGATCTGATTAAACTATCAGCAGACTTCAAATCTCTCTCACAGGCTCACAAGCTAAACCCTTCCACAGACTCACTAGATAAATTGGACAAAGCTAGGGATCTACTAAATCTGAACCTCACTACCACAGCTGAAAAACACCTCAGATGGTCGTGGGGCTAAATTCTATTGCCAAAAGGATAGGATTGGCTCGAAATTAGCGGTTAAGCTAAGCCCCAAACCTAGATCCTTGGCATTCCCGAAAGTGAGGCTACAATCCGGGGATCTTTCTCAGAACCCCACTAAGATTATGGACGCCTTCCTCTAATACTATGCGGAACTTTATAAACCACGGTCCCCTCACTTAGTCAAACCACAGCAGGATATTCTGGACTCCCTCTTATTACCTTCCCTTTCTAAGGAACATAGTGGCTTACTTGAAAGCCCTTTCCTCCAGACAGAGATCCTAGACACAATTAAGTCTCTCAAATTAGGCTCCGCACTGGGACCGGACGGATTTTCAACTGGGTATTATAAGAAGTTTGCACCTACACTAGCCCCACACCTTTCAAAATGTTTCAACTTCCTTAGAGAGGGTTCTCCTTTAGGAACGGACCTGAATGCAGCTTTTATCTCAATGATTCCCAAACCAGGGAAAGACCCAAGTGAGGTTGGAAATTACCGCCCAATATGATTAATAATGATATTAAGATCCTAACAAAAATTTTGGCAAATAGGGTGGCAAGCTTCATTCCCACGTATATACACACAGATCAGGTGGGTTTTATCCCCGGTCGGCAAGGTACGGATCAGATTAGACGGACCATTGATATTATATCCCTTCTACAATCCCACTGGTATGGTGGCTCTTAAAAGTTTTCTTTTATCAATTGACCTACATAAGGCTATTGATTCCATTGATTGGACATACCTGTTTGACATCCTGCGAAAATGGGGATTTGGCCCGTATTGTCTAAATCTAATTCGCTCCCTGTACAAGTTTGTCTGCTGGGCAGATATTTGACCTCGTTCCCTATAGGCAGGGGTACCAGACAGGGGTGTCCACTGTCCCCCCTCCTTTTTGCAATAGCTATTGAAACCCTGGCCATAGCTATCAGATCAAACCCAGACATTAAAGGGGTACTGTGCTGAGAACAGGAACATAAATGCGCACTTTACGCAGATGACCTTATAATGTATTTTACCTCACCCCTAATCTCCATTCCGGGATTGATTATACAAAGTCCTGAACGCATTTAGGTCTGACGGTTAATATAAATAAATCTACTGCGCTTAATGTTACGGTTCCTTCGGGCCTTCTCTCGCAACTCACTTGTAACTTTGACTTCCCCTGGGCAGGGGCGTAACTACCACCATAGCGACCCATGCGGGCGCTATGGGGCCCACAGCCGAGTGGGGCCCAGTGAGGATAAGAGCACCGCCGGCACAGTCTCCCAGCCAGGGGAAGAGAGAGGAGAGAAAGAGGCGAGCTGTCCGTATCAGCAGAGAGCTGAATTGCCCGATGTAAGAGCTTTCATTAGAACTTCCAGTGTTCCCGGGGCTCACGTCACATAGCTCCACCTTTTGGCGCGGTGCCTTTGATAGACAGAATGCCGATCCAATGTGGGACATGTGACGTCATCAAAGGCGTCGGGCCAAGAGGTGGGGCTATGTGACAATGAGCCCCGGGAAGACGGGAAAGTCAAATGAAAGCTATTACAGCGGGCAACCCCGCTCTCTGCTCATCCGGGTGGCTTGCCTCTTCCTCTGCATAGGTGGGGTAGTGTGGGGCACAGGTCACGCTGTATTGGGCACAGGACACTAGGGCAGCTGTGGGGGGGGGGGGGGGGCTGTTTGCAGGGGGACCCTATACAACATTTTGCTATGGGGCCCTGCTATTTCTAGTTACGCCCCTGCCCCTGGGCCCCCGGAATCATCCGATATCTGGGAATTAACCTCACGGCGGATGTCAGTAGCCTCTTTAAAGCCAACTATCCCCCTATGATTAATAAATGCAGAGGAGATCTTAATAAATGGTCTAGATGTGGTCTATTCTGGCTGGGAAGGGTACATGCGGTGAAAATGACGCTCCTTCCACGCCTCCTTTATTTTTTCCGCTCCCTGCCAATCCCGCTCATGAAAAATTTCCTCTGCAAATTCCAGTCGGAGATTACGCGCTTTGTCTGGGGAAAGAAGTGATATAGATGCCCGTCCAGCATCCTTCTTCGCCTTAAACCTCAGGGGACTACCGAATCTTTGGGGATACTATCAGGCTGCTCAAATGCTCAAATGCTCAAATATCAATGATCTTCTCTAAGGGCCCAAAAGCTGACTGGCTCGCTATAGAAAGAAGGGCAACTCCTCTCAACATGACTTGATTATCTCCTGTGGTGTGACCCAAAAATCAGACCAGCCATACTGGCTCCCACCTTATCACACTCCATCTCACTAAGCACCAAGCTTTTCAGACAAACCACCCTGACCTCCCCTCTAAAACCCCTATCCCATATTTTTAATAATACTGACTTCCCCCCGGGAGTTAATATACAAGCATTTAGATGGTGGACTGAAAAAGGCCTCTATAGGATCAGTCACTTCCCTACTCCAACTGGCCCCATCATTTTTTCTTACTGTAAGACTAAACTCGACATGCCGGACTCTGAAAAATTCAGATTCACTCAACTTTCTCACTTCCTACACTCTATTTGGTGTAAAAATTCCGAAACTCCAGTCATAACCCCTTATGAACATTGGTGATCCAATACCCAAGACCAGAAAGGGGGCATTTCCTTGATCTACACGGTGCTCATGACAAAGCCAGACAAACCTGCATACGCTAAGACCTGGGAGGAGGACACAGACTGAGCTTAGACACCAGCAGTATGGTCCAGTTCCTGGACGCGCTCCTACAAAGGTATTTGCAATATCTCTCTGATAGAAGCCAGTCTGAAGGTTATATCAAGATGATACTACGTACCTTCCAGATTGGCATTGATTTTTCCTGGTACATCCCCTCTATGCTATAGAGGGTGTTTGCTCGAGGGCTCATTGATTCACATCTGGTGGACCTGCCCTCGTATCAGAACATTTTGGCAGAAAATCTTCCGAATTATCAGTAACTTATTTCACACCTCAGTAGCCCCCAACATAAACATAGCTATCCTTAATCAGACTGTTCCAATTTACCTAAACACTCACAGGCACTATCCTATTTTATCCTGTTAGGAGCTAAAATTACCATTGCTAAATGTTGGAAAAAACCCACTGTATCCATCAAGTGCTGTATTAGAAAAATTTCGTGGATTATGTCCCAGGAGCATTTAGTAGCAAAACGCAATGATACAGTGGGGAGGTTCATGTCCACCTGGGAACCGTGGGCCTCGTTTCATAACATACTGCTCATCCCAGGATTGACGGAGGGATCTGGTATTATTAACACTTCCTCTCCCTGACCCAAATCTACTCTTGCCCTTCTACCTCCTCCCCCTCTTCATTTCCCATGTTTTCTCTCTTTCTCTTCTGGGACTTTCTTGTTCCTTGCATTTCTGTAGAGCATAGGGACTTGTAGTTCTCCCCTAGAGGAGGGCCGCGCAATTTTTTTTTTTTTTCCAGGACTGTCAGGGGGCCCTCGCCCCTCCTGTGCCTTCAGTTTCCTACACCCTTACGGTTGTACAGTAAAATAGAGTGCTTTATTTTTATAGCCTACCATTGCCTCCCCTGCGACCTCCCCTAGGATTATGGAGTCGGATTGGGGAAGGTCTCTTCACACACCTTCAGGAAGATTCCATTGGGGAAGGTTGTGCGGGGCGCCTCAGCCGGTCCATAACCTGTATAACGGAGGTGGCTATGGGCCCTTTGGCAGTCTGGTCAATGATATAGGCCCACTTGGCAAAAAGCTCATCTTTATTCAGTTGTTTTAGATTACGCCTTAGCTTATTGCTCTCAACATCCATTTTCAGGTATTCACTTTGATACTGTCTTTGTACTCGATTTCTGTAAGTTTGTACTCAATTTCTGTAAGTTCACTGTGAATATATCTCTGCTTATACACTGTTTATCATATAAAACACAATAAAATATTTGAAGTTGAAAAAAAATAAAATAAGACCCCAAATCCTTCCTCTGCCCTTAAAAGCATTTGGTCACATCAAGATCGGTAAGATCAAATGCTTTTCATTTGAAAAAATGGCGCCGTTTCCTTCTGGTAAAACCGGGAACTGATATAAGGTCATCGCTTCTGAGTCACTATATCATAGAGAGGATCAAAGACGTTGTGGTCTTTATTCGCCTCTATGATTATGAAGTCTATTGAGCTTCTATTCATGGATGAACATTCCAGGAAAAGATCTTTGTTGTTTTTCCGGGGTTACGTTTCCACATGCTCATGTGCAGTTCCATCCTTCATGTTATTCCCGATCGATTTCATTACTCGCACTTCGGAAATTGTCAGTTCGCACAAAAAAATTCAACAAGATTGTTCATTTTTTTGTTTTTTTACCATAAATCTTTGCGTTTCGAGAATCTATATGAGCCAAAAAGCATTTAGAAAAAGTCTAATGATTGAGGCTTTCGAATTATTTTTTTGAGCGATTTAAAAAAAAAAGATTCATGGCCACCTTTAGAAGTAATCCCAGTGGCTATGGAACCGCCCAATCACTTCTACCTCTGGCTGCTCCCTGCCGCCTTTATCGGGCTCTCCTGAGCGATCAGAGAGCCAGGGATCACCACCGTTTGGTGTGCTGAGGTGAGGCCTGTACACTACCTTCCTCCCCTCTGTCATGTAAGAAACCGGAAGCAACGAGGAAATGGTCACTTCCGGTTTCGGTTTGTTGTTAACAAGCCATTACCGGCTTATAGAGCATTCGATCATACCGATCTCGGTTTGATCAGATGCTTTGGAGGCCAGAGGAGAGATCTGGGGTCTAATAGTCTAGATCTCTCCATAAAGAGGACCTGTCATGGCCCATGCTATCACAAGGGATGTCGTTCATCCCTTGTGATAGCAATAAAGTTGATAAAAGAAAAAATCTAAAGGGTCAGTGTAAGTTTTTGTTTTTAAATAAAATAAATATTAACATATTAAATGAATGAAAAATTATTCATTACATTTAAAAACTTAAATACAACTATAATAAAAATGTAAAGCGAAACCCAACCCCCCCTCTGTTTACGCACAGAGGAGGAACGCACGCGCAGGTCCCACAAACATTAGTACGCCAATTGCACCACACATGTGTAAACATAACAGCGAGCGCAATAATTCTATCATCAGACCCCCTGTGTAACTCTAACTGGTGACCTGTAAAAACATTTAAGGCATCACCTATGGAGATTTTTAGGTACCGCAGTTTGTCGCCCTTTCACGGGCGTGCGCAATTTGAAAGAGTGACATGTTGGATATCTATTTACGCAGTATAACATCCTCTTTTATATTTTGCCAAACAATTGGGTATTGTGTTTTTGTGCACTAAAATTCATAAAAACTGTATTTTCTTCCCAAAATATCTGCGTTTAAAAAATGGCTTAGCACATGTGTGACATAAAAAAATTGCAGCAACACCCAACATTTTAATCTCCAGGGTCTCTGCTTCCAAAAAATAAATAAAGTTTAGGGGTTCTAAGTAATTTTCTCTAAAAAAAAAAACAAAATAGATTTTTTCCACATATGTGAAAATTGGCCTGGGGGGAAGTTGATTAAAAAGAACCAGTCTTGGCTGAGTTTCCATTGTTTGGTTTGTTTTTGGGTGGGATCATTGATTTTTTTTTTTTTTTCACTGGTCTTTTTTTGTAAACATTTACATCTCCTTTGTGCTTTCATTAGCAACATTCTTAGCCTTGTCCTGTGGAGGAAACTCCCTCACAACTGGTTTTGGAGAATAATGATCTTTTTTTCATTTCTCTCTCTTCTATCAGCGATGGCGTCCTCAGACCTGAGAGCGGAGCTGAATTGTCCTGTCTGCCTGAACATCTATATGATTCCTATCACGTTGAGCTGTGGACACAACTTCTGCCGGATCTGCATTGACCGTGCGTTGGATACACAGGAGGGGTCTGGAGGTTATTCCTGTCCTCAGTGCAGGAGGAAGTTCCGGGAGAGACCTCCACTGGAAAGAAATATCGCTCTGCATAACATTGCACAGCATTTCCTGTCTGCTCCACCACCCGATCCAGAAACTGGCATCTTCTGTACTTACTGTATTCAAGCCTCTGTACCTGCTGTGAAATCCTGCCTGCATTGTAAGGCTTCTCTATGTGATGACCATCTGAGAGTCCACACCAGGTCACCAGAACACGTCTTATGTGACCCCACCACCACCCCGGAGAACAGAATATGCTCCGTCCATAAGATCATCCTGGAGTATTACTGCACCGAGGACTCAGCCTTTATCTGTATCTCCTGCATTACATTTGGCGAACATCAGGGACACCAGGTGGAGACATTGGAAGTGGCCTTCATAAAGAAAAAGGAGAAACTGATGAGTCTTCTGAAAAAACTGATTACTAAGAGACAGAATACAGAAGAAACAGTCTCGAGTCTGCAAGAACACAAGGGAAGAGTACAAGGCAAAGCGGATGGTATAACCCAGAGATTCAATTTCTTGTTCAAGAGACATATCGCAATGCTTCTGGAGACCCTGGAGAAGGAAGTCCTAAGTTACCTCTGCAAGCAGACAGAGCAGGTCTTCAGCCTAGTCAATGATCTGATCCAGCAATATGAAATGAAGATGGAAGAACTCTCCAGGAAAATTGATCACTTAAAGAAGCTGTGTGCCATGACGGATCCATTGACTCTCCTACAGGAACCAAACTCGGGTGACTTGTGTGATACTGAGGATGGAGATGAGTGCAGGGAGAGACGTGATAAACTCCTCCGTGATGGAGAGGATCTGGCTGGGGTCTCAAATATATTCAGCACAGGTTTATCATATACAATAACTAGTATAATTTTGGGGATCTATATACAGGAAGTTCTAGACTTATTATTAGACGAGGACACGGCTCATAATGATGTATGTATCTCGTATGATAAGAAGACTGCAGCCAGGTCAGGTACATACCATAATCGCCTAGATACTGAGGGGAGGTTTATGAAATATTATCAGGTTTTAGGTACTCGGAGTTTCTCCTCAGGACGACAATACTGGGAAGTAGATGTCCATGGATCCAGTAAGTGGAGAATCGGGGTGTGTTATGCCAGCATAGCCAGGGATGGGGATAACTCCTTGATTGGATCTAATGACGTATCCTGGAGTTTGTACAGGAGGGGTGAAGATTATATGGCAATACATGACACGGATGAGACCAAACTCCCTGACAATATTCTTGGTAACCATGTCCGGGTATATCTGGATTATGAGGCCGGGCAGATCTCCTTCTATATGTGTTACCCCAGCCGCCACCTCCACACCTTTACCGCCACCTTCACCGAGCCCCTGTATGCTGTGTTTTGTGTAGAAGAGGGTTGTGTAAAGATATGAGGGGTACTAGATGTGAGAAATATGCCTAGAGATTGGTGACCTCATAGGGTTTTTTTTTTTAATTTTCCTTTGATATTTTTTCCATCTAACTCCCTCCCTGATCACGGTAATTGGCTGTAACCACCCTGCTATTTTTCTTGTTCTTAGGCTATTTCCTCTTCTGTACGAATGTTTTTTTTTTTTTTTTTATTCATTTTCTTAAATTGTTCTTTTAATATAAGCAGTAGTAAAACACCACATTATGGCCACTGGGTGGTGCTAAGGAGCCTAGGAAATACATACATAATTTTTGCAATGTAACAATTCTAGATAAGGCTAAAGGGAATTGACAAATATATGCAACAATTGGTACCATTCATTTTCTATTTTACTCTAGCAGAGAGGGAATGTACAGTACATGCAGATTCACTGGCTATACACAATTTTATAAATTGACTGATAAAATGATGATTCTGGTATAGAGCATTGCAAACTTTTTTTTTTTTAGAAATGAAAGAAAAGGTTTTTTTTGTTCAATTTTCTGTTTTTGATTAGAACTATTACAAAAACATTGAATAAAAATTTGGTGGTCAATTTTTACGAATATCTCCTGATTTTTTTATCATTATTATCAACAGAAAACTGGACCAAAATAGTAAATTTTTTTTTTTCTTTTTAATTTAGCTGTATATTTCTTACTATTGTCGTAAAAAATAACCCAGATTAAATTCTCCTGCTCCTAGATTCCACATATGTGTATGTTAGTTGTTGGCAGGACCGTGTTTAATATTGATTAGACCCTGGGAAAACATTTTCTTGACCCCCCCCCCCCACCCCCCTGCAAATTTTCTCTCCACCCCAACATTCCAAAAAACAAGCACACACGTAAAACTTCTGTAATGAATTATATTGTAATTGTACTGTCTGCACTCATGTTGTAAAGGGCTGCGCAAACTGTTGGCACTATATATATCCTGTATAAGAATAATGATGATGGGGGGGGGGGGGGGTAGGGAAGAGAGATAGGAGTGCAGGATGATGGGGGGGGGGGGGGTAGCGGAAATAGCGGAGTCCAGGATAATATCCCCCCTCCCCCAAAGTAACCATCTATTGGTCACGTTTGCACACAACTATGCTCACCTCTGTACCCCCCCTCCATCCAAAGCAGCTCACTTCTGTACCCCCCTTCATCCATAGCTCACCATTCTACCCCCCTCCATTCACAGCTCACCTCTCTACCCCCCTCCATCCACAGCTCACCTCTCTAACCCCTCCATCCACAGCTCACCTCTCTACCCCCCTCCATCCACAGCTCACCTCTCTACTCCCCTCCATCCACAGCTCACTTTTCTACCCCCTCCATTCACAGCTCACCTCTGTACCCCCTCCATCCACAGCTCACCTCTCTACCCCCCTCCATCCACAGCTCACATCTCTACTCCCCTCCATTTACAGCTCACCTCTCTACCCCCTTCCATTCACAGCTCACCTCTCTACCCCCCTCCATCCACAGCTCACCATTCTACCCTCCTCCATCCACAGCTCACCTCTCTACCCCTCTCCATTCCCAGCTCACCTCTCTACCGCCTCCATCCACAGCTCACCTCTGTACCCCTCTCCATTCCCAGCTCACCTCTCTACCCCCTCCATCCACAGCTCAAATCTTTACCCCCCTCCATCCACAGCTCACCTCTCTACCCCCCCTCCATTCACAGCTCACCTCTGTACCCCCCTCCATTCACAGCTCACCTCTGTACCCCCCTCCATTCACAGCTCACCTCTGTACCCCCCTCCATTCACAGCTCACCTCTCTACCCCCCTCCATTCTCAGCTCACCTCTCTACCCCCCTCCATTTACAGCTCACCTCTCTACCCCTCTCAATCCAAAGCTCACTTCTGTACTACCCTCCATCCACAGATCACCATTCTACCCTCCTCCATCCATAGCTCACCTCTGTACCCCCCTCCATCCACAGCTCACCTCCCTACCCCCCTCCATTCCCAGCTCACCTCCCTACCCCCCTCCATTCCCAGCTCACCTCTCTACCCCCTCCATCCATAGCTCACCTCTCTACCCCCTCCAACCACAGCTTACCTCTCTACCCCCCTCCATCTACAACTCACTTTTCTACCCCCTCCATTCACAGCTCACCTCTGTACACCCCTCCATCCACAGCTCACCTCTCTACTCCCCTCCATCCACAGCTCACCACTCTACCCCCCTCCATCTACAGCTCACCTCTCTACCCCCCTCCATCTACAGCTCACTTTTCTACCCCCTCCATTCACAGCTCACCTCTGTACCCCCCTCAATCCACGGCTCACCTCTCTACCTCCTCCATCCACAGCTCACCTCTGTACCCCTCTCCATTCCCAGCTCACCTCTCTACCCCCTCCATCCACAGCTCAACTCTCTACCCCCCTCCATCCACAGCTCACCTCTCTACCCCCCTCCATTCTCAGCTCACCACTCTACCCCCCTCCATCCACAGCTCACCTCTCTACCCCCCTCCATTTACAGCTCACCTCTCTACCCCCCTCAATCCAAAGCTCACTTCTGTACTACCCTCCATCCACAGATCACCATAATACCCTCCTCCATCCACAGCTCACCTCTCTACCCCCCTCGATTCACAGCTCACCTCTCTACCCCCCTCGATTCACAGCTTACCTCCCTGCCCCCCTCCATTCCCAGCTCACCTCTCTACCCCCTCCATCCAATGCTCACCTCTGTACCCCACTCCATTCATAGTTCACCTCTCTACCCCCTCCAACCACAGCTTACCTCTCTACCCCATCCAACCACAGCTCACCTCTCTACCCCCCTAATCCACAGCTCACCACTCTACCCCCCTCCATCCACAGCTCATCTCTCTACCCCCCTCCATCCACAGCTCACCTCTCTAGCCCCTCCATTCCCAGCTCACCTCTCTACCGCCTCCATCCACAGCTCATCTCTGTACCCACCTCGATCCAAAGCTCACCTCTCTACCCACCTCCATTCACAGCTCACCTCTGTACCCCCCTCCATCCACAGCTCACCTCTCTAGCCCCCTCCATTCCCAGCTCACCTCTCTACCCCCTCCATCCACAGCTCACCTCTGTACCCACCTCCATTCACAGCTCACCTCTGTACCCACCTCGATCCACAGCTCACCTCTGTATCCCCCTCCATCCACAGCTCACCTCTGTATCCCCCTCCATCCAAAGCTCACTTCTGTACCCCCTCCATCCACAGCTCACCATTCTACCCCCCTCCATCCACAGCTAACCTCTCTACCCCCTCCATCCACAGCTCACCATTCTACCCCTCTCCATCCACAGCTCACCTCTCTACCCCCCTCCATCCACAGCTCACCTCTCTACGCCTTCCATCCACAGCTCACCTCTCTACGCCTCCCATCCACAACTCACCTCTCTACCCCCCTCCATCCACAGCTCACCCCTCTACCCCCTCTATTCACAGCTCACTTCTCTACCCCCCTCTATTCACAGCTCACCTCGCAACCCCCCTCCATTCAGTGCTCCTCCCTACCCCCTCCATCCACAGCTCACCTCTCTATCCCCATCCATTCACTGCTGACCTCTCTACCCCCCTCCGCCCACAGCTGTGGATGGAGGGGGGTAGAGAGGTGAGCTGTGGATGGAGGGGGGTATAGAGGTGAGCTGTGAATGGAGATCACCTCTCCACCCCCTCCATTCTCAGCTCACCTCTGTACCCCCCTCCATCCAAAGCTCACTTCTGTACCCCCCTCCATCTGCAGCTCACCATTTTACCCCCTCCATCCAAAGCTCAGCTCTCTACCCAAACATCCACAGCTCACTGCTGTACCCCCTTTCATTCTCAGCTCACCTCTCTACCACCTCCATCCACAGCTCACCTCTCTACCCCCCTCCATCCACAGCTCACCTCTCTACCCCCTCCATTCACAGCTCACCTCTCTACCCCCCTCCATTCACAGCTCACCTCTCTACCCCCTCCATCCACAGCTCACCTCTGTACCCCCTCCATCCACAGTACACTTCTCTACGCCCCTCCATTCACAGCTCACCTCTCTACCTCCCTCCATTCACAGCTCACCTCTCTACCTCCCTCCATCCACAGCTCACCTCTCTACCCCCTCCATCCACAGCTCACCTCTCTACCCCCTCCATCCAGAGATCACCTCTCTACCCCCTCCATCCACAGCTCACCTCTGTACCCCCTCCATCCACAGTACACTTCTCTACCCCCTCCATTCACAGCTCACCTCTCTACCTCCCTCCATCCACAGCTCACCTCTCTACCCCCCTCCATCCACAGCTTACCGCTCTACCCCCTCCATCCACAGCTTACCTCTCTACCCCTTCCATCCACAGCTCACCTCTCTACCCCCCTCCAAACCACATCTCACCTCTCTAACCCCTCCATCCACAGCTCACCTCTGTACCCCCCTCCATCCACAGCTCACCTCTGTACCCCCTCATCCACAGCTCACCTCTCTACCCCTCAACATCCACAGCTCACCTCTCTACCCCCCCATCCACAGTTAACCTCTCTACCCCTCCATTCACAGCTAACCTCTCAACCCCCTTCCATCTACAGCTCACCTCTCTACCCCCCTCCATTCACAGCCCACCTCTTTACCCCGCTCCATCCACAGCTCACCTCTGTACCCACCTCCATCCAAAGAGCACTTCTGTACCCCCCTCCATCCACAGCTCACCACTGTACCGCCCTCCATTCACAGCCCATCTCTCTACTCCTCCCTCCATCCACAGATCAAGTCTCTACCCCCCTCCATACACCGCTCACGTCTCCTACCCCCCTCCGTCCACAGCTGTGGATGGAGGGGGTTAGAGAGGTGAGCGGTGAATGGAGATCACCTCTCCACCCCCTCCATTCACCGCTCACCTCTGTACCCCCGTCCATCCAAAGCTCACTTCTGTACCCCCTCCATCAACAGCTCACCCTTCTCCCCCCCCCATCCACAGCTCACCTCTGTACCCCCCTCCATCCACAGCTCACCTCTGTACCCCCCTCCATCCACAGCTCACCTCTGTACCCCCCTCCATCCACAGCTCACCTCTCTACCCCCTCCATCCACAGCTCACCTCTCTACCCCCCCATCCACAGCTCACCTCTCTACTCCCTCCATCTCCAGCTCACCTCTCTACCCCCCTCCATCCACAGCTCACCTCTCTACCCCCCTCCATCCACAGCTCACTTCTCTACCCCCCTCCATCCACGGCTCACTTCTCTACCCCCTCTATTCACAGCTCACCTCTCTACCCACCTCCATCCACAACTCACCTCTCTACCCCCCTCCATCCACAGCTCACCTCTCTACCCCCCTCCATCCACAGCTCACCTCTCTACTCCCCTCCATTTACAGCTCACCTCTCTACCCCCTTCCATTCACAGCTCACCTCTCTACCCCCCTCCATCCACAGCTCACCATTCTACCCTCCTCCATCCACAGCTCACCTTTCTACCCCCCTCGATTCACAGCTCACCTCTCTACCCCCTCCATCCACAGCTCACCTCCCTACCTCCTCTATCCACAGCTCAACTCTCTACCCCCTCCATCCACAGCTCACCTCTGTACCCCCCTCCATTCACAGCTCACCTCTGTACCCCCTCCATCCACAGCTCACCTCTGTACCCCCCTCCATCCACGGCTCACCTCTGTACCCCCCTCCATCCACAGCTCACCTCTGTACCCCCCTCCATCCACAGCTCACTTCTCTACCCCCCTCCATCCACAGCTCACCTCTCTACCCCCCTCCATTTACAGCTCACCTCTCTACCCCCCTCAATCCAAAGCTCACTTCTGCACTACCCTCCATCCACAGATCACCATTCTACCCTCCTCCATCCACAGCTCACCTCTCTACCCCCCTCGATTCACAGCTCACCTCTCTACCCCCCTCCATCCACAGCTCACCTCCCTATCCCCCCTCCATTCCAAGCTCACCTCTCTACCCCTTCCATCCAATGCTCACCTCTGTACTCCACTCCATCCATAGCTTACCTCTCTACCCCCCCATCCAAAGCTCACCTCTCTACCCCCTCCATCCATAGCTCACATCTCTACCCCCTCCAACCACAGCTCACCTCTCTACCCTCCAATCCACAGCTCACCACTCTACCCCCCTCCATCCACAGCTCATCTCTCTACCCCCCTACATCCACAGCTCACCTCTCTAGCCCCCTCCATTCCCAGCTCACCTCTCTACCCCCTCCATCCACAGCTCATCTCTGTACCCACCTCGATCCAAAGCTCACCTCTCTACCCACCTCCATTCACAGCTCACCTCTGTACCCCCCTCCATTCCCAGCTCACCTCTCTACTCCCTCCATCCACAGCTCAACTCTCTACCCCCCTCCATCCACAGCTCACCTCTGTACCCCCCTCCATCCACAGCTCACCTCTGTACCCCCCTCCATCCACAGCTCACCTCTGTACCCTCCTCCATCCACAGCTCACCTCTCTACCCTCCTCCATCCACAGCTCACCTCTCTACCCTCCTCCATCCACAGCTCACCTCTCTACCCTCCTCCATCCACAGCTCACCTCTCTACCCTCCTCCATCCACAGCTCACCTCTCTACCCTCCTCCATCCACAGCTCACCTCTCTACCCCCCTCCATTTACAGCTCACCTCTCTACCCCCCTCAATCCAAAGCTCACTTCTGTACTACCCTCCATCCACAGATCACCATTCTACCCTCCTCCAACCACAGCTCACCTCTCTACCCCCCTCGATTCACAGCTCACCTCTGTACCCCCTCCATCCACAGCTCATCTCTGTACCCACCTCGATCCACAGCTCACCTCTCTACCCCCTCCATCCACAGCTCACCTCTTTACCCCCCTCCATCCAAAGCTCATTTCTGTACCCCCTTCCATCCACAGCTCACCATTCTACCCCCCTCCATCCACAGCTGACCTCTCTATGCCTTCCATCCACAGCTCACCTCTCTACGCCTTCCATCCACAGCTCACCTCTCTACGCCTTCCATCCACAGCTCACCTCTCTACGCCTTCCATCCACAGCTCACCTCTCTACCCCCCTCCATCCACAGCTCACCTCTCTACCCCCCTACATCCACAGCTCACCCCTCTACCCCCCTCTATTCACAGCTCACCTCGCAATCTCCTCCATTCAGCGATCCTCCCTACCCTCTCCATCCACAGCTCACCTCTCTATCCCCCTCCATTCACCGCTGACCTCTCTACCCCCCTCCGCCCACAGCTGTGGATGAAGGGGGGTAGAGAGGTGAGCTGTGGATGGAGGGGGGTATAGAAGTAAGCGGTGAATGGAGATCACCTCTCCACCCCCTCCATTCACAGCTCATCTCTGTACCCCCCTCCATCCGAAGCTCACTTCTGTACCCCCCTCCATCTGCAGCTCACCATTTTACCCCCTCCATCCACAGCTCAGCTCTCTACCCCCTCCATCTACAGTTCACTGCTGTACCCCCCTTCATTCTCAGATCACCTCTCTACCACCTCCATCCACAGCTCACTTCTCTATCCCCCTCCATTCACAGCTCACCTCTCTACCCCCTCCATCCACAGATCACCTCTCTACCCCCTCCATGCACAGCTCACCTCTGTACCCCCCTCCATTCACAGCTCACCTTTGTACCCCCCTCCATCCACAGCTCACCTCTGTACCCCCTCCATCCACAGTACACTTCTCTACCCCCCTCCATTCACAGCTCACCTCTCTACCTCCCTCCATCCACAGCTCACCTCTCTACCACCCCACTTCACAGTTCACCTCTTTCCCCCTCTCCATCCACAGCTCACTTCTCTATCCCCCTCCATTCACAGCTCACCTCTCTACCCCCCCTCCATTCACAGCTCACCTCTCTACCCCCTCCATCCACAGCTCACCTCTGTACCCCCTCCATCCACAGCTCACCTCTGTACCCCCTCATCCACAGCTCACCTCTCTACCCCTCTCCATCCACAACTCACCTCTCTTACACCTCCAGTCCATCCACAACTCACCTCTCTACCCCCTCCATCCACAGCTCACCTCTCTACCCCCTCCATCCACAGCTCACCTCTCTACCCCCTCCATCCACAGCTCACCTCTCTACGCCCTCCATCCACAGCTCACCTCTGTACCCCCCTCTGTCCACAGCTCACCTCTGTACCCCCCTCCGTCCATAGCTCACCTCTCTATCCCCCTCCGTCCACAGCTCACCTCTGTACCCCCTCCGTCCACAGCTCACCTCTGTACCCCCTCCATCCATAGCTCACCTCTCTATCCCCCTCCGTCCATAGCTCACCTCTCTATCCCCCTCCGTCCACAGCTCACCTCTCTATCCCCCTCCATCCACAGCTCACTTCTCTACCCCCCTCCATCCACAGCTCACTTCTCTACCCACCTCCATCCACAGCTCACTTCTCTACCCCCCTCCATCCACAGCTCACTTCTCTACCCCCCTCCATCCACAGCTCACTTATCTTCCCCCCTCCATTGAAAGCTCACCTCTCTACTCCCTCCATCCACAGCTCACCTCTCTACCCCCTCCATCCACAGCTCACCTCTCTACCCCCTCCAACCACAGCTCACATCTGTACCCCCCTTCATTCTCAGCTCACCTCTCTACCCCCCTTCATTCTCAGCTCACCTCTCTACCCCCTCCATTCACAGCTCACCTCTCTACCCCCTCCATTCACAGCTCACCTCTCTACCCCCCTCCATTCACAGCTCACCTCTCTACCTCCCTCCATTCACACCTCACTTCTTTACCCCCTCCATCCACAGCTCACCTCTCTACCCCCTCCATCCACAGCTCACCTCTCTACCCCCTCCATCCACAGCTCACCTCTCTACCCCCTCCATCCACAGTTAACCTCTCCATCCCCCTCCATCCACAGCTCAGCTCTCTACCAACCTCCACCCACAGCTCACCTCTCTACCCCCTCCATTCACAGTTAACCTCTGTACCCCCCTCCATCCACAGCTCAGCTCTCTACAAACCTCCACCCACAGCTCACCTCTCTACCCCTCTCCATCCACAGCTCACCTCTCTACCCCTCCATTCACAGCTAACCTCTCAACCCCCTTCCATCTACAGCTCACCTCTCTACCCCCCTCCATTCACAGCCCACCTCTCTACCCCCCTCCATCCACAGCTCACCTCTGTACCCACCTCCATCCAAAGAGCACTTCTGTACCCCCCTCCATCCACAGCTCACCTCTGTACCCCCCTTCATCCACAGCTCACCTCTCTACCCCCCTCCATGCACAGCTCACCTCTCTACCCCCCTCCATACACAGCTCACCTCTCTACCCCCGTCAATCCACAGCTCACCTATGTACCCCCCTCCATCAACAGCTCACCTCTCTACCCCCTCCATTCACAGCTCACCTCTCTACCCCCTCCATTCACAGCTCACCTCTCTACCCCCTCCATTCACAGCTCACCTCTCTACCCCCTCCATACACAGCTCACCTCTCTATCCCCCCCCATCCACAGCTCACCTCTGTACCCCCCTCTCTCCACAGCTCACCTCTGTACCCCCTCTCTCCATAGCTCACCTCTCTACACCCTCCTTACACAGCTCACCTCTCTAACCCCCTCCACCCACAGCTCACCTTTCTAACCCCCTCCATCCACAGCTCACCTCTCTACCCCCCTCCATCCACAGCTCACCTCTCTACCCCCCTTCATCCACAGCTCACCTCTCTACCCCCCTCCTTACACAGCTCACCTCTCTACCCCCCCACCCACAACTTACCTCTCTACCCCCCTCCATCCACAGCTCACCTCTCTACCCCCCTTAATCCACAGCTCACTTCTCTACCCCCCTCCATCCGCAGCTCACCTCTCTACCCCCCTCCATCCGCAGCTCACCTCTCTACCCCCCTCCATCCGCAGCTCACCTCTCTACCCCCTCCATCCGCAGCTCACCTCTCTACCCCCCTCCATCCACAGCTCACTTTTCTACCCCAGTCCATCCACAACTCACCTCTCTTACCCCTCCATTCACAGCTCACCTCTCTACCCCCTCCATCCACAGCTCACCTCTCTACGCCCTCCATCCACAGCTCACCTCTGTACCCCCCTCTGTCCACAGCTCACCTCTGTACCCCCCTCTGTCCACAGCTCACCTCTGTACCCCCCTCTGTCCACAGCTCACCTCTGTACCCCCCTCTGTCCACAGCTCACCTCTGTACCCCCCTCTGTCCACAGCTCACCTCTGTACCCCCCTCTGTCCACAGCTCACCTCTGTACCCCCCTCTGTCCACAGCTCACCTCTGTACCCCCCTCTGTCCACAGCTCACCTCTGTACCCCCCTCTGTCCACAGCTCACCTCTGTACCCCCCTCTGTCCACAGCTCACCTCTGTACCCCCCTCTGTCCACAGCTCACCTCTGTACCCCCCTCTGTCCACAGCTCACCTCTGTACCCCCCTCCGTCCATAGCTCACCTCTCTATCCCCCTCCGTCCACAGCTCACCTCTGTACCCCCTCCATCCATAGCTCACCTCTGTACCCCCTCCGTCCATAGCTCACCTCTCTACCCCCCTCCGTCCACAGCTCACCTCTCTACCCCCTCCATCCACAGCTCACATCTGTACCCCCTTCATTCTCAGCTCACCTCTCTACCCCTCTCTATTCACAGCTCACTTCTCTACCCCCCTCCATCCACAGCTCACTTCTCTACCCCCCTCCATCCACAGCTCACTTCTCTACCCCCCTCCATCCACAGCTCACTTCTCTACCCCCCTCCATCCACAGCTCACTTCTCTACCCCCCTCCATCCACAGCTCACTTCTCTACCCCCCTCCATCCACAGTTCACCGCTCTACCCCCCTCCATCCACAGCTCACTTCTCTTCCCCCCTCCATTGAAAGCTCACCTCTCTACCCCCTCCATCCACAGCTCACCTCTCTACCCCCTCCATCCACAGCTCACCTCTCTACCCCAGTCCATACACAACTCACCTCTCTTACACCTCCATCCACAGCTCACCTCTACCCCCTCCATTCACAGCTCACCTCTCTACCCCCTCCATTCACAGCTCACCTCTCTACCCCCTCCATTCACAGCTCACCTCTCTACCCCCCTCCATTCACAGCTCACTTCTGTACCCCCTCCATCCACAGCTCACCTCTCTACCCCCTCCATCCACAGCTCACCTCTCTACCCCCTCCATCCACAGCTCACCTCTCTACCCCCCTCCATCCACAGCTCAGCTCTCTACCAACCTCCACCCACAGCTCACCTCTCTACCCCCTCCATTCACAGTTAACCCCTCTACCCCCCTCCATCCACAGCTCAGCTCTCTACCAACCTCCACCCACAGCTCACCTCTCTTCCCCTCTCCATCCACCGCTCACCTCTCTACCCCCCCAACCACAGTTAACCTCTCTACCCCTCCATTCACAGCTAACCTCTCAACCCCCTTCCATCTACAGCTCACCTCTCTACCCCCCTCCATTCACAGCCCACCTCTCTACCCCCCTCCATCCACAGCTCACCTCTTTACCCCGCTCCATCCACAGCTCACCTCTGTACCCAACTCCATCCAAAGAGCACTTCTGTACCCCCCTCCATCCACAGCTCACCTCTCTACCCCCCTCCATCCACAGCTCACCTCTCTACCCCCCTCCATCCACAGCTCACCTCTCTACCCCCCTCCATCCACAGCTCACCTCTCTACCCCCCTCCATCCACAGCTCACCTCTCTACCCCCCTCAATCCACAGCTCACCTCTCTACCCCCCTCCATCCACAGCTCACCTCTCTACCCCCCTCCATCCACAGCTCACCTCTCTACCCCCCTCCATCCACAGCTCACCTCTCTACCCCCCTCCATCCACAGCTCACCTCTCTACCCCCCTCCATCCACAGCTCAGCTCTCTACCCCCTCCATCCACAGCTCACTGCTGTACCCCCCTTCATTCTCAGCTCACCTCTCTACCACCTCCATCCACAGCTCACTTCTCTATCCCCCTCCATTCACAGCTCACCTTTCTACCCCCTCCATCCACAGCTCACCTCTGTACCCCCCTCCATCCACAGCTCACCTCTGTACCCCCCTCCATTCACAGCTCACCTTTGTACCCCCCTCCATCCACAGCTCACCTCTGTACCCCCTCCATCCACAGTACACTTCTCTACCCTCCTCCATTCACAGCTCACCTCTCTACCTCCCTCCATACACAGCTCACCTCTCTACCACCTCACTTCACAGTTCACCTCTCTCCCCCCCTCCATCCACAGCTCAGTTCTCTATCCCCCTCCATTCACAGGTCACCTCTCTACCCCCCTCCATTCACAGCTCACCTCTCTACCCCCTCCATCCACAGATCACCTCTCTACCCCTCTCCATCCACAGCTCACCTCTGTACCCCCCTCCATCCACAGCTCACCTCTGTACCCCCTCATCCACAGCTCACCTCTCTACCCCTCAACATCCACAGCTCACCTTTCTACCCCAGTCCATCCACAACTCACCTCTCTAACACCTCCATTCACAGCTCACCTCTCTACCCCCTCCATCCACAGCTCACCTCTCTACGCCCTCCATCCACGGCTCACCTCTGTACCCCCCTCTGTCCACAGCTCACCTCTGTACCCGCCTCCGTCCATAGCTCACCTCTCTATCCCCCTCCGTCCACAGCTCACCTCTGTACCCCCTCCATCCATAGCTCACCTCTCTATCTACCTCCGTCCATAGCTCACCTCTCTATCCCCCTCCGTCCACAGCTCACCTCTCTATCCCCCTCCATCCACAGCTCACCTCCCTACCCCCCTCCGTCCATAGCTCACCTCTCTACCCCCCTCCATCCATAGCTCACCTCTCTACCCCCCTCCGTCCACAGCTCACCTCTCTACCCCCCTCCGTCCATAGCTCACCTCTCTACCCCCTCCATCCACAGCTCACATCTGTACCCCCCTTCATTCTCAGCTCACCTCTCTACCCCCCTTCATTCTCAGCTCACCTCTCTACCCCTCTCTATTCACAGCTCACTTCTCTACCCCCCTCCATCCACAGCTCACCTCTCTAACCCCCTCCATCCACAGCTCACTTCTCTACCCCCCTCCATCCACAGCTCACTTCTCTACACCCTCCATCCACAGCTCACTTCTCTTCCCCCCTCCATTGAAAGCTCACCTCTCTACCCCCTCCATCCACAGCTCACCTCTCTACCCCCTCCATCCACAGCTCACCTCTCTACCCCCTCCATCCACAGCTCGCCTCTCTACCCCCTCCATTCACAGCTCACCTCTCTACCCCCTCCATCCACAGCTCACCTCTGTACCCCCCTCCGTCCATAGCTCACCTCTCTATCCCCCTCCGTCCACAGCTCACCTCTGTACCCCCTCCATCCATAGCTCACCTCTCTATCTACCTCCGTCCATAGCTCACCTCTCTATCCCCCTCCGTCCACAGCTCACCTCTCTATCCCCCTCCATCCACAGCTCACCTCCCTACCCCCCTCCGTCAATAGCTCACCTCTCTACCCCCCTCCATCCATAGCTCACCTCTCTACCCCCCTCCGTCCACAGCTCACCTCTCTACCCCCCTCCGTCCATAGCTCACCTCTCTACCCCCTCCATCCACAGCTCACATCTGTACCCCCCTTCATTCTCAGCTCACCTCTCTACCCCCCTTCATTCTCAGCTCACCTCTCTACCCCTCTCTATTCACAGCTCACTTCTCTACCCCCCTCCATCCACAGCTCACCTCTCTAACCCCCTCCATCCACAGCTCACTTCTCTACCCCCCTCCATCCACAGCTCACTTCTCTACACCCTCCATCCACAGCTCACTTCTCTTCCCCCCTCCATTGAAAGCTCACCTCTCTACCCCCTCCATCCACAGCTCACCTCTCTACCCCCTCCATCCACAGCTCACCTCTCTACCCCCTCCATCCACAGCTCACCTCTCTACCCCCTCAATTCACAGCTCACCTCTCTACCCCCTCCATTCACAGCTCACCTCTCTACCCCCTCCATTCACAGCTCACCTCTCTACCCCCTCCATTCACAGCTCACCTCTCTACCCCCTCCATTCACAGCTCACCTCTCTACCCCCTCCATTCACAGCTCATCTCTCTACCCTCTCCATTCACAGCTCACCTCTCTACCCCCCTCCATTCACAGCTCAATTCTATACCCCCTCCATCCACAGCTCACCTCTCTACCCCCTCCATCCACAGCTCACCTCTCTACCCCCTCCATCCACAGTTAACCTCTCTAACCCCCTCCATCCACAGCTCAGCTCTCTACCAACCTCCACCCACAGCTCACCTCTCTACCCCCTCCATTCACAGTTAACCTCTGTACCCCCCTCCATCCACAGCTCAGCTCTCTACCAACCTCCACCCACAGCTCACCTCTCTACCCCCTCCATTCACAGTTAACCTCTCTACCCCCCTCCATCCACAGCTCAGCTCTCTACCAACCTCCACCCACAGCTCACCTCTCTACCCCTCTCCATCCACCGCTCACCTCTCTACCCCCCCAACCACAGTTAACCTCTCTACCCCTCCATTCACAGCTAACCTCTCAACCCCCTTCCATCTACAGCTCACCTCTCTACCCCCCTCCATTCACAGCCCACCTCTCTACCCCCCTCCATCCACAGCTCACCTCTTTACCCCGCTCCATCCACAGCTCACCTCTGTACCCACCTCCATCCAAAGAGCACTTCTATACCCCCCTCCATCCACAGCTCACCTCTGTACCCCCCTCCATCCACAGCTCACCTCTCTACCCCCCTCCATCCACAGCTCACCTCTCTACCCTCCTCAATCCACAGCTCACCTCTGTACCCCCCTCCATCAACAGCTCACCTCTCTACCCCCTCCATTCACAGCTCACCTCTCTACCCCCTCCATTCACAGCTCACCTCTCTACCCCCTCCATACACAGCTCACCTCTGTACCCCCCCTCTCTCCACAGCTCACCTCTGTACCCCCCTCTCTCCATAGCTCACGTCTCTACACCCTCCTTCCACAGCTCACCTCTCTAACCCCCTCCACCCACAGCTCACCTTTCTAACCCCCTCCATCCACAGCTCACCTCTTTACCCCCTCCATCCACAGCTCACCTCTCTACCCCTCTCCATCCACAGCTCACCTCTCTACCCCCCTCCCTCCACAGCTTACCTCTCTACCCCTTCCATCCAGTTATCCTCTCTACCCCCCTCCATCCACAGCTCAGCTCTCTACGAACCTCCATCCACAGCTCACTTCTCTATCCCCCTCCATTCACAGCTCATCTCTCTACCCCCTCCATTCACAGTTTACTAATGTACCCCCCTCTATCCAAAGCTCACTTCTGTACCCCCCTCCATCTACAGTTCACCTCTCTACCCCCTCCATCCATAGCTCACCTCTTTACCCCCTCCATCCATAGCTCACCTCTCTACCCCCCTCCATCCACAGCTCACCTCTCTACCCCCCTCCATCCACAGCTCACCTCTCTACGCCCTCCCTCCACAGCTCACCTCTGTACCCCCCTCTGTCCACAGCTCACCTCTGTACCCCCCTCTGTCCATAGCTCACCTCTCTATCCCCCTCCGTCCACAGCTCACCTCTGTACCCCCTCCATCCATAGCTCACCTCTCTATCCCCCTCCGTCCACAGCTCACCTCTCTATCCCCCTCCGTCCACAGCTCACCTCTCTACCCCCTCCATCAATAGCTCACCTCTCTACCCCCCTCCGTCCACAGCTCAACTCTCTACCCCCTCCATCCACAGCTCACATCTGTACCCCCTTCATTCTCAGCTCACCTCTCTACCCCTTTCTATTCACAGCTCACTTCTCTACCCCCTCCATCCACAGCTCACCTCTCTACCCCCCTCCATCCACAGCTCACTTCTCTTCCCCCCTCCATTGAAAGCTCACCTCTCTACCCCCTCCATCCACAGCTCACCTCTCTACCCCCTCCATCCACAGCTCACCTCTCTACCCCCTCCATCCACAGCTCACCTCTCTACCCCCTCCATCCACAGCTCACCTCTCTACCCCCTCCATCCACAGCTCACCTCTCTACCCCCTCCATCCACAGCTCACCTCTCTACCCCCTCCATCCACAGATCACCTCTCTACCCCCTCCATCCACACATCACCTCTATCCCCCTCCATCCACAGCTCACTTCACTACCCCCCTCCATTCAGAGCCCACCTCTCTACCCCCCTCCTTCCTCAGCTCACCTTTCTACCCCCTCCATTCACAGCCCATCTCTACCCCCCTCCATTCACAGCTCACTGCTGTACCCCTCTCTATTCACAACTCACCTCTCTACCCTAGTCCATCCACAACTCACCTCTATACCCCCCTCCATTCACAGCTCACAGCCCATTCACAGCCAATCTCTCTACCCCCCCTCCATCCACAGCTCACCTCTCTACCCCCACGATTCACAGCTCACCTCTGTATCCCACTCCATTCACAGCTCACCTCTCTACTCTCCTCCATTCACAGCTCACCGCTGTATCCCCCTTCATTCTCAGCTCACCTCTCTACCCCCCTCCATTCACAGCTAACTTCTCTACCCCCTCCATTCACAGTTCACCTCTCTACCCCCCCCCATTCACAGTTAACCTCTCCACACCCTCCATCCACAGCTCAGCTCTCTACCAACCTCCATCCACAGCTCACCTCTCTATCCCCCTCCATTCACAGTTCACTTCTGTACCACCCTACATCCAAAGCTCACTTCTGTACCCCCCTCCATCCACAGCTCACCTCTCTACCCGCCTCCACCCACAGCTCACCTCTCTACCACCTCCATTCACAGCTCACCTCTCTACCCCCTCTATCCACAGATCACCTCTCTACCCCCTCTATCCACAGATCATCTCTCTACCCCCTCTATCCACAGCTCACCTCTCTACACCACTCCATTCACAGCTCACCTCTCTACCCCCTTCCATTCACAGCTCACCTCTCTAACCCACTCCATCCACAGCTCACATCTCTACCCCCCTCCATTCACAGCTCACCTCTCTACCCGGCTCCATTCACAGCTCACCTCTCTACCCCCTTCCATTCACAGCTAACCTTTCTCCCCCCCTCTATTCACAGCTCACCTCTCTACCCCCCTCCATCCACAGCTCACCTCTCTACCCCCCTCCATCCACAGCTTACCTCTGTACCCCCCTTCATCCACAGCTCACCTTTCTACCCCACTCCATCCACAGCTCACCTCTCTACCCCCTCCATCCACAGCCATTCACAGCTCACCTCTCTACCTCCCTCCATCCACAGCTCACCTCTCTACCTCCCTCCATCCACAGCTCACCTCTCTACCCCCCTCCATCCACAGCTCACTTCTCTTCCCCCCTCCATTTACAGCTCACCTCGCTACCCCCCTCCATTGAAAGCTCACCTCTCTACTCCCTCCATTCACAGCTCACCTCTCTACCCCCCTCAATTCACAGTTCACCTCTCTACCCCCCCTCCATTCACAGCTCACCTCTCTACCCCCCTCCATTCACAGCTCACTTCTGTACCCCCTCCATCCACAGCTCACCTCTCTACCCCCTCCATCCACAGCTCACCTCTGTACCCCACTTCATCCACAGCTCACCATTCTACCCCTATCCATCCACAACTCACCTCTCTACCCACCTACATTCACAGCTCACCTCTCTACCCCCTCCATCCACAGCTCACTTCTCTACCCCCCTCCATCCACAGCTCACTTCTCTACCCCCCTCCATCCGCAGCTCACTTCTCTACCCCCCTCCATCCACAGCTCACTTCTCTACCCCCCTCCATTCACAGCTCACTTCTCTACCCCCCTCCATTCACAGCTCACCTCACTACCCCCCTCCATTCAAAGCTCACCTCTATCCCCCCCTCCGTCCACAGCTGTGGATGGAGGGGGGTAGAGAGGTTAGCTGTGGATGGAGGGGGTAGAGAGGTGATCTGTGAATGGAGGTCAACTCTCCACCCCCTCCATTCACAGCTCACCTCTGTACCCCCCTCCATCCAAAGCTAACCTCTCTACCCCCCTCCATCCACAGATGACCTGTCTACCCCCTCCATTCACAGCTCACCTCTCTACCCCCTCCATTCACAGCTCACCTCTCTATCCCCCTCCATCCACAGGTCACCTCACTACCCCCTCCATCCACAGGTCACCTCTCTACCCCCCTCCATTCTCAGCTCACCTCTCTACCCCCCTCCATGCACAGCTCACCTCTCTACTCCATTCCATTCAAAGCTCGCCTCTCTACCCCGTCCATTTACAGCTCACCTCTCTACCCCCTCCATTCACAGCTCACCTCTCTACCCCCCCCCCCATCCACAGCTCACCCCTATACCCCCCTCCAGCCACAGCTCACCTCTTTACCCCCCTCCATCCAGAGCTCACCTCTCTACCCACCTCAATTCACAGATCACCTCTCTACCCCCCTCCATTCAAAGCTCACCTTTCTACCTCTTCCATCCACAGCTCACCCCTCTTACCCCTCCATCCACAGCTCACTAATCTACCCCCCTCTATTCACAGCTCACCTCTCTACTCCCCTCCATTCACAGCTCACTTCTCTACCCCCTCCATTCACAGTTCACCTCTCTACCCCCTCCATCCACAGCTCACCTCTCCACCCCCTCCATCCACAGCTCACCTCTCTACCCCCCTCCATCCACAGCTCACCTCTCTACCCCCCCCTCCATCCACAGCTCACCTCTCTACCCCCCCTCCATCCACAGCTCACCTCTCTACCCCCCCTCCATCCACAGCTCACCTCTCTACCCCCCTCCATCCACAGCTCACCTCTCTACCCCCCCCCTCCATTCACAGCCCACCTCTCTAAACCTCTCCATCCACATCTCAGGTCTCTACCCCCCTCCATCCACAGCTCACCTCTCTACTGCCCTCCATCCACAGCTCAGGTCTCTACCCCCCTCCATTCACAGCTCACCTCTCTACCCCCTCCATTCACAGCTCACCTCTCTACCCCCCTCCATCCACAGGTCACCTTTCTACCCCCCTCCATCCACAGCTCACTTTTCTACCCCCTCCATTCACAGCTCGCCTCTCTATCCTGTCCATTCACAGCTAACCTCTCTACCCTTCTCCATCCACAGCTCACCTCTCTACCCCCCTCCATCCACAGCTCACCTCTCTACCCCTTCCATCCACAGCTCACCTCTCTACCCCTTCCATCCACAGCTCACCTCTCTACCCCCTCCATTCACAGTTCACCTCTATACCCTCCTCCATTCACAGCTCACCTCTCTACCCCCCTCCATGCACAGCTCACCTCTGTACCCCCTCCATCCACAGCTCACCTCTCTACCCCCCTCCATCCACAGCTCACCTCTCTACCCCCCTCCATCAACAGCTCACCTCTCTACCCCCCCATCCACAGATCACCTCTCTACCCACCTCCATTCACAGATCACCTCTCTACCCCCTCCATCCACAGCTCACCTCTCTACCCCCTCCATTCACAGCTCACTTCTCTACCCCCTCCATCCACAGCTCACCTCTCTACCCCCTCCATCCACAGCTCACCTCTCTACCCCCCTCCATCCACAGCTCACCTCTCTACCCCCCTCCATCCACAGCTCACCTCTCTTCCCCCCTCCATCCACAGCTCACCTCTCTAACCCCCTCCATCCACAGCTCACCTCTCTACTAACCTCCATCCACAGCTCACCTCTCTACCCCCCTCCATCCACAGCTCATCTCTCTACCCCCCTCCATTCACAGTCCACCTCTCTAAACCTCTCCATCCACATCTCAGGTCTCTACCCCCCTCCATCCACAGCTCACCTCTCTATTGCCCTCCATCCACAGCTCAGGTCTCTACCCCTCTCCATCCACAGCTCAGGTCTCTACCCCTCTCCATCCACAGCTCACCTCTCTACCCCCTCCATTCACAGCTCACCTCTCTACCCCCTCCATTCACAGCTCACCTCTCTACCCCCCTCCATCCACAGCTCACCTTTCTACCCTCCTCGATTCACAGCTCACTTTTCTACCCCCTCCATTCACAGCTAACCTCTCTACCCTTCTCCATCCACAGCTAACCTCTCTACCCTTCTCCATCCACAGCTCAACTCTCTACCCCCCTCCATTTACAGCTCAGCTCTCTACCCCCCTCCATTCTCAGCTTATCTCTCTACCCCCTCCATCCACAGCTCACCTCTATACGCCTTCCATCCACAGCTCATCTCTCTAGCCCCTCCATTCACAGCTCACCTCTCTACCCCCTCCATTCACAGCTCACCTCTCTACCCCCCTCCATCCACAGCTCACCTTTCTACCTCAGTCCATCCACAACTCACCTCTCTACCCCCCCCCCCCTATCCACTGCTCACCTCTCTACCCCCCTCTATCCACAACTCACCTCTCTACCCCCCTCCATTCACAGCTCACCTCTCTACCCCCCTCCATCCACAGCTCACCTTTCTACCCCCCTCCATCCACAGCTCACCTCTCTATCCCCCTCCATCCACAAGTCACCTCACTAATCCCTCCATCCACAGGTCACCTCTCTACCCCCCTCCATGCACAGCTCACCTCTCTACTCCCCTCCATTCAAAGCTCGCCTCTCTGCCCCGTCCATTCAAAGCTCGCCTCTCTACCCCGTCCATTTACAGCTCACCTCTCTACCCCCCCCATCCACAGCTCACCCCTGTACCCCCCTCCAGCCACAGCTCACCCCTGTACCCCCCTCCATTCACAGCTCACCTCTCTACCCCCCACATTCACAGCTCACCTCTGTAACCCCCTCCATCCAGAGCTCACCTCTCTACCCACCTCAATTCACAGCTCACCTCTCTAACCCCCTCCATTTAAAGCTCACCTTTCTACCTCTTCCATCCACAGCTCACCCCTCTTCCCCCTCCATCCACAGCTCACTAATCTACCCCCCTCTATTCACAGCTCACCTCGCAACCCCCTAAATTCAGCGCTCCTCCCTACCCCCTCCATCCACAGCTCACCTCTCTACCCCCCCATTCACAGCTCACCTCTCTACCACCCTCCATCCACAGATCCTCTCTACCCCCACTCCTTCCACAGCCCATCTCTCCACCCCCCTCCACCCACAGCTCACCTCTCTACACCCCTCCATCCACAGCTCACATTTCTACCTCAGTCCATCCACAACTCACCTCTCTACCCCCCTCCATTCACAGCTCACCTCTCTACCCCCCTCCATTCACCAGCTCACCTCTCTACCCCCTTCATCCACAGCTCACCTCTCTACCCACCTCCATCCACAGCTCACCTCTCTACCCCCTCTATCCACAGCTCACCTCTCTACCCCACTCCATTCACAGCTCACCTCTCTACCCCACTCCATCCAGAGCTCACCTCTCTACCCGGCTCCATTCACAGCTCACCTCTCTACCCCCTTCCATTCACAGCTAACCTTTCTCCCCCCTCTATTCACAGCTCACCTCTGTACCCCCCTCCATCCACAGCTCACCTCTGTACCCCCCTCTATTCACAGCTCACCTCTGTACCCCCCTCCATCCAAAGCTTACCTCTCTACCCCCCTCCATCCACAGCTCACCTCTCTACCCCCTCCATCCACAGCTCACCTCTCTACCCCCCTCCATCCACAGCTCACCT
Source organism: Lithobates clamitans (assembly GCA_037952925.1). Lineage (NCBI taxonomy): Eukaryota > Metazoa > Chordata > Amphibia > Anura > Ranidae > Lithobates > Lithobates clamitans. The sequence continues at coordinate 137,219 of JBBGZY010002509.1, read as the reverse complement.
CTCTACCCCCTCCATCCACAGCTCACCTCTCTACCCCCCTCCATTCACAGCCCACCTCTCTAAACCTCTACATCCACATATCAGGTCTCTACCCCCTCCATCCACAGCTCACCTCTCTACTCCCTCCATTCAAAGCTCATCTCTCTACTCCCCTCCATTCACAGCTCACCTCTCTACCCCCCTCCATTTACAGCTCAGCTCTCTACCCCCCTCCATTCACAGCTCACCTCTCTACCCCCTCCATCCACAGCTCACCTCTCTACCCCTTCCATCCACAGCTCACCTCTCTACCCCCCTCCATCCACAGCTCACCTCTCTACCCCTTCCATCCACAGCTCACCTCTCTACCCCTTCCATCCACAGTTCACCTCTCTACCCCCCTCCATTCACAGCTCACCTCTCTACCCCAGTCCATCCACAGCTCACCTCTGTACCCCCTCTATTCACTGCTCACCTCTCTACCCCCTCCATTTACAGCTCACCTCTCTACCCCCTCCATCCACAGCTCACTTTTCTACCCCCTCCATCCACAGTTAACCTCTCTACCCCCCTCCATCCACAGCTCACCTCTCTACCAACCTCCATCCACAGCTCACCTCTCTCCCCTCCTCCATCCACAGCCCACCTCTCTAACCCCCTCCATCAACAGCTCACCTCTCTACCCCCCTCCATCAACAGCTCACCTCTCTACCCCCTCCATCCACAGCTCACCTCTCTACCCCCCTCCATTCTCAGCTCACCCCTCTACCCCCCTCCATTCACAGCTCACCCCTCTACCCCCCTCCATTCACAGCTCACCTCTCTACCCCCCTCCATTCACAGATCACCTCTCTACCCCCCTCCATTCACAGCTCACCTCTCTACCCCCCTCCATTCACAGCTCACCTCTCTACCCTTCTCCATCCACAGCTCACCTTTCTACCTCAGTCCATCTACAACTCACCTCTCTACCCCCCTCCATTCACAGCTCACCTCTCTACCCCCTTCATCCACAACTCACCTCTCTACCCACCTCCATCCACAGCTCACCTCTCTACCCCACTCCATTCACAGCTCACCTCTCTACCCCCTTCCATTCACAGCTCACCTCTCTACCCCACTCCATCCAGAGCTCACCTCTCTACCCCCCCTCCATTCACAGCTCACCTCTCTACCCCCTCCATTCACAGCTCGCCTCTCTACCCGGCTCCATTCACAGCTCACCTCTCTATCCCCTTCCATTCACAGCTAACCTTTCTCCCCCCTCTATTCACAGCTCACCTCTGTACCCCCCTCCATCAACAGCTCACCTCTGTATCCCCCTCCATCCAAAGCTTACCTCTGTACCCCCCTCCATCCACAGCTTTCCTCTGTACCCCCCTCCATCCACAGCTCACTTTTCTACCCCCTCCATCCACAGCCATTTACAGCTCACCTCTTTACCCCCCTCCATCCACAGCTCACCTCTCTACCCCCTCCATCCACAGCTCACCTCTCTACCCTCCTCCATCCACAGCTCACCTCTCTACCCCCCTCCATCCACAGCTCACTTCTCTTCCCATCTCCATTGAAATCTCACCTCTCTACCCCTCTCCATTCACAGCTTACCTCTCTACTCCCTCCATTCACAGCTCACCTCTCTACCCCCTCCATCCACAGCTTACCTCTCTACCCCTATCCATTCACAGCTCACTTCTGTACCCCCCTTCATCCACAGCTCACCTCTCTACCCCCCTCCATCCACAGCTCACCTCTCTACCCCCCTCCATTCACAGATCACCTCTCTACCCTCCTCCATCCACAGCTCACCTCTCTACTCCCCTCCATCCACAGCTCACCTTTCTACCCCCCTCCATCCACAGCTCACTTTTCTACCCCCTCCATCCACAGCTCACTTCTCTACCCCCCTCCATCCACATCTCACCTCTCTACCCTTCTCCAACCACAGCTCACCTCTCCCCCCTCCATTCACAGCTCACCTCTCTATCCCCCTCCATCCACAAGTCACCTCACTACCCCCTCCATCCACAGGTCACCTCTCTACCCCCCTCCATGCACAGCTCACCTCTCTACTCCCCTCCATGCACAGCTCGCCTCTCTGCCCGTCCATTCAAAGCTCGCCTCTCTACCCCGTCCATTTACAGCTCACCTCTCTACCCCCCTCCATTCACAGCTCACCCCTGTACCCCCCTCCATTCACAGCTCACCCCTGTACCCCCCTCCAGCCACAGCTCACCCCTTTACCCCCCTCCAGCCACAGCTCACCCCTGTACCCCCTCCATTCACAGCTCACCTCCCTAACCCCCCACATTCACAGCTCACCTCTGTAACCCCCTCCATCCAGAGCTCACCTCTCTACCCACCTCAATTCACAGCTCACCTCTCTAACCCCCTCCATTTAAAGCTCACCTTTCTACCTCTTCCATCCACAGCTCACCCCTCTTCCCCCTCCATCCACAGCTCACTAATCTACCCCCCTCTATTCACAGCTCACCTCGCAACCCCCCTAAATTCAGCGCTCCTCCCTACCCCCTCCATCCACAGCTCACCTCTCTACCCCCCTCCATCCACAGCTCACCTCTCTACCACCTCCATCCACAGATCCTCTCTACCCCCACTCCATCCACAGCCCATCTCTCTACCCCCCTCCACCCACAGCTCACCTGTCTACCCCCTCCATTCTCAGCTCACCTCTCTACCCCTCTCCTTCCACAGCTCCCCTCTCTACCCCTCTCCATCCACAGCTCACCTCTCTACCCCTCTCCATCCACAGCTCACCTCTCTACCCCTCTCCATCCACAGCTCACCTCTCTACCACCTCCATCCACAGTTCACCTCTCTACACCCCTCCATCCACAGCTCACATTTCTACCTCAGTCCATCCACAACTCACCTCTCTACCCACCTCTATCCACAGCTCACCTCTCTACCCCAGTCCATCCACAACTCACCTCTCTACCCCCCTCCATTCACAGCTCACCTCTCTACCCCCTTCATCCACAGCTCACCTCTCTACCCACCTCCATCCACAGCTCACCTCTCTACCCCAACTCCATTCACAGCTCATCTCTCTACCCCCTTCCATTCACAGCTCACCTCTCTACCCCACTCCATTCAGAGCTCACCTCTCTACCCGGCTCCATTCACAGCTCACCTCTCTACCCCCTTCCATTCACAGCTAACCTTTCTCCCCCCCTCTATTCACAGCTCACCGCTGTACCCCCTCCATCCACAGCTTACCTCTGTACCCCCCTCCATCCACAGCTTACCTCTGTACCCCCCTCCATCCACAGCTCACCTCTCTACCCCCCTCCATCCACAGCTCACCTCTCTACCCTCTCCAATCCACAGCTCACCGCTCTACCCCTATCCATTCACAGCTCACTTCTGTACCCCCCTTCATCCACAGCTCACCATTCTACCCCTATCCATCCACAGCTCACCTCTCTACCCACATACATCCACAGCTCACCTCTCTACCCACCTCCATCCACAGCTCACCTCTCTACCCCCCTCCATCCACAGCTCACCTCTCTACCCCCCCTCCATTCACATCTCACCTCTCTACCCCCCTCCATTCACAGCTCACCTCTCTACCCCCCTCCATTCACAGCTCACCTCTCTACCCCCCTCCATTCTCAGCTCACCTCTCTACCCCCCTCCATTCACAGCTCACCCCTCTACCCCCCTCCATTCACAGCTCACCTCTCTACCCCCCTCCATCCACAGCTCACCTCTCTACCAACCTCCATCCACAGCTCACCTCTCCCCTCCTCCATCCACAGCTCACCTCTCTAACCCCCTCCATCAACAGCTCACCTCTCTACCCCCCTCCATCAACAGCTCACCTCTCTACCCCCCTCCATCCACAGCTCACCTCTCTACCCCCCTCCATTCACAGCTCACCTCTCTACCCCTCTCAATTCTCAGCTCACCCCTCTACCCCCCTCCATTCACAGCTCACCCCTCTACCCCCCTCCATTCACAGCTCACCTCTCTACCCCCCTCCATTCACAGCTCACCTCTCTACCCTTCTCCATCCACAGCTCACCTTTCTACCTCAGTCCATCTACAACTCACCTCTCTACCCCCTTCATCCACAGCTCACCTCTCTACCCACCTCCATCCACAGCTCACCTCTCTACCCCACTCCATTCACAGCTCACCTCTCTACCCCCTTCCATTCACAGCTCACCTCTCTACCCCACTCCATCCAGAGCTCACCTCTCTACCCCCCACCATTCACAGCTCACCTCTCTACCCCTCCATTCACAGCTCACCTCTCTACCCACCTCCATCCACAGCTCACCTCTCTACCCACCTCCATCCACAGCTCACCTCTCTACCCCTCTCCATTCACAGCTTACCTCTCTACCCCCTCCATTCACAGTTCACCTCTCTAATCCCTCCATTCACAGCTCACCTCTCTACCCCCTCCATCCACAGCTTACCTCTCTACCCCTATCCATTCACAGCTCACTTCTGTACCCCCCTTCATCCACAGCTCACCATTCTACCCCTATCCATCCACAGCTCACCTCTCTACCCACATACATTCACAGCTCACCTCTCTACCCCCCTCCATTCACAGCTCACTTCTCTACCCCCTCCATTCACAGCTCACCTCGCTACCCCCCTCCATTCAAAGCTCACTTCCCTACCCCTTCCATCCACAGCTCACCTCTATCCCCCTCCATTCACCGCTCACCTCTCTACCCCCCTCCGTCCACAGCTGTGGATGGAGGGGGGTAGAGAGGTTAGCTGTGGATGGAGGGGGTAGAGAGGTGATCTGTAAATAGAGGTCAACTCTTCACCCCCTCCATTCACAGCTCACCTCTGTACCCCCCTCCATCCAAAGCTCACCTCTCTACCCCCCTCCATCCACAGATGACCTCTCTTCCCCCTCCATACACAGCTTACCTCTCTACCCCCTCCATTCACAGCTCACCTCTCTATCCCCCTCCATCCACAGGTCACCTCACTACCCCCTCCATCCACAGGTCACCTCTCTACCCCCTCCATGCACAGCTCACCTCTCTACCCCCCTCCATCCACAGCTCACCTCTCTACCCCCCTCCATCCACAGCTCACCTCTCTACCCCCCTCCATCCACAGCTCACCTCTCTACCCACCTCCATTCACAGATCACCTCTCTACCCTCCTCCATCCACAGCTCACCTCTCTTCCCCCCTCCATCCACAGCTCACCTCTCTACCCCTCCATCCACAGCTCACCTCTCTACCCCCTCCATCCACAGCTCACCTCTCTACTCCCCTCCATCCACAGCTCACCTCTCTACCCCCCTCCATCCACAGCTCAGGTCTCTACCCCCCTCCATCCACAGCTCACCTCTCTACCCCCTCCATTGAAAGCTCACCTCTCTACTCCCCTCCATTCACAGCTCGCCTCTCTACCCCGTCCATTCACAGCTAACCTCTCTACCCTTCTCCATCCACAGCTAACCTCTCTACCCCCCTCCATTTACAGCTCAGCTCTCTACCCCCCTCCATTCTCAGATTATCTCTCTACCCCCTCCATCCACAGCTCACCTCTCTACCCCCTTCCATCCACAGCTCACCTCTCTACCCCCTTCCATTCACAGCTCACCTCTCTACCCCTTCCATCCACAGCTCACCTCTCTACCCGTTCCATCCACAGCTCACCTCTCTACCCGTTCCATCCACAGCTCACCTCTCTACCCGTTCCATCCACAGCTCACCTCTCTACCCCTTCCATCCACAGCTCACCTCTATCCCCCTCCATTCACCGCTCACCTCTCTACCCCCCTCCGTCCACAGCTGTGGATGGAGGGGGGTAGAGAGGTTAGCTGTGGATGGAGGGGGTAGAGAGGTGATCTGTAAATAGAGGTCAACTCTTCACCCCCTCCATTCACAGCTCACCTCTGTACCCCCCTCCATCCAAAGCTCACCTCTCTACCCCCCTCCATCCACAGATGACCTCTCTTCCCCCTCCATACACAGCTTACCTCTCTACCCCCTCCATTCACAGCTCACCTCTCTATCCCCCTCCATCCACAGGTCACCTCACTACCCCCTCCATCCACAGGTCACCTCTCTACCCCCTCCATGCACAGCTCACCTCTCTACTCCCCTCCATTCAAAGCTCGCCTCTCTACCCCCCCCATCCACAGCTCACCCCTGTACCCCCCTCCAGCCACAGCTCACCTCTGAACCCCCCTCCATTCACAGCTCACCTCCCTACCCCCTCCATCCACAGCTCACCTCTCTACCCCCCTCCATCCACAGCTCACCTCTCTACCCCCCTCCATCCACAGCTCACCTCTCTACCCCCCTCCATCCACAGCTCACCTCTCTACCCCCCTCCATCCACAGCTCACCTCTCTACCCACCTCCATTCACAGATCACCTCTCTACCCTCCTCCATCCACAGCTCACCTCTCTTCCCCCCTCCATCCACAGCTCACCTCTCTACCCCTCCATCCACAGCTCACCTCTCTACCCCCTCCATCCACAGCTCACCTCTCTACTCCCCTCCATCCACAGCTCAGGTCTCTACCCCCCTCCATCCACAGCTCACCTCTCTACCCCCTCCATTGAAAGCTCACCTCTCTACTCCCCTCCATTCACAGCTCGCCTCTCTACCCCGTCCATTCACAGCTAACCTCTCTACCCTTCTCCATCCACAGCTAACCTCTCTACCCCCCTCCATTTACAGCTCAGCTCTCTACCCCCCTCCATTCTCAGATTATCTCTCTACCCCCTCCATCCACAGCTCACCTCTCTACCCCCTTCCATCCACAGCTCACCTCTCTACCCCCTTCCATTCACAGCTCACCTCTCTACCCCTTCCATCCACAGCTCACCTCTCTACCCGTTCCATCCACAGCTCACCTCTCTACCCGTTCCATCCACAGCTCACCTCTCTACCCGTTCCATCCACAGCTCACCTCTCTACCCCTTCCATCCACAGCTCACCTCTCTACCCCCCTCCATCCACAGTTCACCTCTCTACCCCCCTCCATTCACAGCTCACCTCTCTACCCCCCTCCATTCACAGCTCACCTCTGTACCCCCTCCATTCACTGCTCACCTCTCTACCCCCCTCCATCCACAGCTCAACTCTCTACCCCCCTCCAATTACAGCTCACCTCTCTACCCCCTCCATTCACAGTTAACCTCTCTACCCCCTCCATCCACAGCTCACCTCTCTACCCCCTCCGTCCACAGTTAACCTCTCTACCACCTCCATCCACAGTTAACCTCTCTACCAACCTCCATCCACAGCTCACCCCTCTACCCACCTCCATCCACAGCTCACCTCTCTACCCCCTCCATCCACAGCTCACCTCTCTACCCCCTCCATCCACAGATAACCTTTCTACCCCCCTCCATCCACAGCTCACCTCTCTACCAACCTCCATCCACAGCTCACCTCTCTCCCCTCCTCCATCCACAGCTCACCTCTCTCCCCTCCTCCATCAACAGCTCACCTCTCTACCCCCCTCCATCCACAGCTCACCTCTCTACCCCCCTCCATCCACAACTCACCTCTCTACCCCCTCCATTCACAGTTCACCTCTCTACCCCCTCCATCCACAGCTCACCTCTCTACCCCCTCCATCCACAGATAACCTTTCTACCCCCCTCCATCCACAGCTCACCTCTCTACCAACCTCCATCCACAGCTCACCTCTCTCCCCTCCTCCATCCACAGCTCACCTCTCTCCCCTCCTCCATCAACAGCTCACCTCTCTACCCCCCTCCATCCACAGCTCACCTCTCTACCCCCCTCCATTCACAGCTCACCTCTCTACCCCCTCCATCCACAGCTCACCTCTGTACCCCCCTCTATCCACAGCTCACCTCTGTACCCCCCTCCATGCTCAGTTCACCTCTCTACCCCCCTCAATTCACAGCTCACCTCTCTACCCCCCCTCCATCCACAGATAACCTCTGTACCCGCCTCCATCCACAGCTCACCTCTCTACCCCTTTCCATCCACAGCTCACCTCTCTACTCCCCCCCTCCATTCACAGCTCACCTCTCTACCTCTTCCATCCACAGCTCACCCCTCTACCCCCTCCATCCACAGCTCACTAATCTCCCCCCTCTATTAACAGCTCACCTCGCAACCCCCCTCCATTCAGCGCTTCTCCCTACCCCCTCCATCCACAGCTCACCTCTCTACTCCCCTCCATCCATAGCAAGCCTCCCTACCCCCTCCGTCGACAGCTCACCTCTCTACCCCCCTCCATTCACAGATCACCTATCTATCCCCCTCCATTCACAGCTCACTTCACTACCCCCCTCCATTCACAGACCACCTCTCTACCCCTTCCATCCACAGCTCACCTCTCTACCCCTTCCATCTACAGCTCACCTCTCTACCCCCTCCATCTACAGCTCACCTCTCTACCCCTCTCCATTCACAGCTCACCTCTCTACCCCTCATCCACAGCTCACCTCTATACCCAACTCCATTCACAGCTCACTTCTCTACCCCCTTCCATCCACAGTTCACCTCTCTACCCCCCTCCATTCACACCTCACCTCTCTATTCTTTCCATCCACAGCTCACCTTTCTACCCCCTCCATCTACAGCTCACCTCTCTACCCCCCTCCATTCACAGCTCACCTCTCTACCCCTCTCCATTCACAGCTCACCTCTCTACCCCTTCCATCCACAGCTCACCTCTCTACCTCCTCCATCTACAGCTCACCTCTCTACCCCTCTCCATTCACAGCTCACCTCTCTACCCCTCTCTATTCACAGCTCACCTCTCTACCCCGCTCCATCCACAGCTCACCTCTCTACCCCCCTCCATCCACAGCTCACCTCTCTATCCCCTCCATCCACAGCTCACCTCTCTACCCCCCTCCATTCTTGGCTCACCTCTCTACCCCCCTCCATCCACAGCTCACCTCTCTACCCCCTCCATCCACAGCTCACCTTTCTACCCCCTCCATCCACAGCTCACCTTTCTACCCCCTCCATCCACAGCTCACCTTTCTACCCACCTCCATTCACAGCTCACCTCTCTACCCCTCTCCATCCACAGTTCACCTCTCTACCCTCTTCCCATCCACAGCTCACCTCTACCCACCTCCTTCCACAGCTCAGCTCTCTACCCCCCTCCATCCACAGTTCACCTCTCTACCCTCTTCCCATCCACAGCTCACCTCTACCCACCTCCATCCACAGCTCAGCTCTCTACCGCCCTCCATCCACAGCTCACCTCTTTACCCTCCCCCCATCCACAGCTCACCTCTATACCCAACTCCATTCACAGCTCATCTCTCTATCCCCCCCCATCCACAGTTCACCTCTCTACCCCCTCCATTTACAGCTCAGCTCTCTACTCCCCTCCATTCTCAGCTTATCTCTCTACCCCTTCCATCCACAGCTCACCTCTCTACTTCCCTCCATCCACAGATGACCTCTCTACCCCCTACATACACAGCTCACCTCTCTACCCCCCTCCATTCTCAGCTCACCTCTCTACCCCCCTCCATTCTCAGCTCACCTCTCTACCCCCCTCCATGCACAGCTCACCTCTCTACTCCCCTCCATTTACAGCTCACCTCTCTACCCCCTCCATCCACAGCTCACCTCTCTACCCCCTCCATCCACAGCTCACCTCTCTACCCCCTCCATCCACAGCTCACCTCTCTACCCCCTCCATCCACAGCTCACCTTTGTACCCCCCTCTCTCCACAGCTCACCTCTCTACCCCCTCCATCCACAGCTCACCCCTGTACCCCCCTCCAGCCACAGCTCACCTCTGAACCCCCCACATTCACAGCTCACCTCTGTAACCCCCTCCATCCACAGCTCACCTCTTTACCCCCCTCCATCCAGAGCTCACCTCTTTACCCCCCTCCATCCAGAGCTCACCTCTCTACCCACCTCAATTCACAGCTCACCTCTCTACCCCCCTCCATTCAAAGCTCACCTTTCTACCTCTTCCATCCACAGCTCACCTCTCTTCCCCCTCCATCCACAGCTCACTATTCTACCCCCCTCAATTCACAGCTCACCTCGCAACCCCCCTTCATTCAGCGCTCCTCCCTACCCCCTCCATTCACAGCTCACCTCTATACCCCCCCATTCACAGGTCACCTCTCTACCACCCTCCATCCACAGATCCTCTCTACCCCCCCTCCTTCCACAGCCCATCTCTCTACCCCCCTCCACCCACAGCTCACCTCTCTACCCCCCTCCATTCACAGCTCACCACTCTACCCCTCTCCATCCACAGCTCACCTCTCTACCCCTCTCCATTCAAAGCTCACCTTTCTACCTCTTCCATCCACAGCTCACCTCTCTTCCCCCTCCATCCACAGCTCACTATTCTACCCCCCTCTATTCACAGCTCACCTCGCAACCCCCCTTCATTCAGCGCTCCTCCCTACCCCCCCTCCATCCACAGCTCACCTCTCTACCCCCCCCCCCCATTCACAGCTCACCTCTCTACCACCCTCCATCCACAGATCCTCTCTACCCCCCCTCCTTCCACAGCCCATCTCTCTACCCCCCTCCACCCACAGCTCACCTCTCTACCCCCCTCCATTCACAGCTCACCTCTCTACGCCCCTCCATTCACAGCTCACCTCTCTACCCCCCTCCATTCTAAGCTCACCTCTCTACCCCTCTCCATCCACAGCTCACCTCTCTACCCCTCTCCATCCACAGCTCACCTCTCTACCCCTCTCCATCCACAGCTCACCTCTCTACCCCTCTCCATCCACAGCTCACCTCTCTACCCCTCTCCATCCACAGCTCACCTCTCTACCCCTCTCCATCCACAGCTCACCTCTCTACCCCTCTCCATCCACAGCTCACCTCTCTACCCCAGTCCATCCACAACTCACCTCTCTACCCCCCCCCATTCACAGCTCACCACTCTACCCCCTTCATCCACAGCTCACCTCTTTACCCACCTCCATCCACAGCTCACCTCTCTACCCCACTCCATTCACAGCTCACCTCTCTACCCGGCTCCATTCACAGCTCACCTCTCTACCCCCTTCCATTCACAGCTAACCTTTCTCCCCCCCCTCCATTCACAGCTCACCTCTGTACCCCCCTCCATCCACAGCTCACCTCTGTACCCCCCTCCATCCAAAGCTTACCTCTGTACCCCCCTCCATCCAAAGCTTACCTCTGTACCCCCCTCCATCCACAGCTTACCTCTGTACCCCCCTCCATCCACAGCTCACCTTTCTACCCCCTCCATCCACAGCCATTCACAGCTCACCTCTCTACCCCCCTCCATCCACAGCTCACCTCTCTACCCCCCTCCATCCACAGCTCACCTCTCTACCCCCCTTCATTCACAGCTTACCTCTCTTCTCCCTCCATTCACAGCTTGCCTCTCTTCTCCCTCCATTCACAGCTCTCCTCTCTACCCCCCTCCATTCACAGCTCACTTCTGTACCCCCTCCATCCACAGCTCACCTCTCTACCCCCTCCATCCACAGCTCACCATTCTACCCCTATCCATCCACAGCTCACCTCTCTACCCCCCTCCATTCACAGCTCACTTCTCTACCCCCCTCTATTCACAGCTCACCTCGCTACCCCCCTCCATTCAAAGCTCACCTCCCTACCCCCTCCGTCCACAGCTCACCTCTATCCCCCTCCATTCACCGCTCACCTCTCTACCCCCCTCCGGCCACAGCTGTGGATGAAGGGGGGTAGAGAGGTTAGCTGTGGATGGAGGGGGTAGAGAGGTGATCTGTGAATGGAGGTCAATTCTCCACCCCCTCCATTCACAGCTCACCTCTGTACCCCCCTCCATCCAAAGCTAACCTCTCTACCCCCCTCCATACACAGCCCACCTCTCTACCCCCCTCCATCCACAGGTCACCTCACTACCCCCTCCATCCACAGGTCACCTCTCTACCCCCCTCCACTCTCAGCTCACCTCTCTACCCCCCTCCACTCTCAGCTCACCTCTCTACCCCCCTCCATGCACAGCACACCTCTCTACTCCCCTCCATGCACAGCACACCTCTCTACCCCCCTCCATCCACAGCTCACCTCTCTACCCCCCTCCATCCACAGCTCACCTCTCTACCCCCCTTCATTCACAGCTTACCTCTCTACCCCCTCCATTCACAGCTTGCCTCTCTTCTCCCTCCATTCACAGCTCTCCTCTCTACCCCCCTCCATTCACAGCTCACTTCTGTACCCCCTCCATCCACAGCTCACCTCTCTACCCCCTCCATCCACAGCTCACCATTCTACCCCTATCCATCCACAGCTCACCTCTCTACCCCCCTCCATTCACAGCTCACTTCTCTACCCCCCTCTATTCACAGCTCACCTCGCTACCCCCCTCCATTCAAAGCTCACCTCGCTACCCCCCTCCATTCAAAGCTCACCTCGCTACCCCCCTCCATTCAAAGCTCACCTCCCTACCCCCTCCGTCCACAGCTCACCTCTATCCCCCTCCATTCACCGCTCACCTCTCTACCCCCCTCCGTCCACAGCTGTGGATGAAGGGGGGTAGAGAGGTTAGCTGTGGATGGAGGGGGTAGAGAGGTGATCTGTGAATGGAGGTCAATTCTCCACCCCCTCCATTCACAGCTCACCTCTGTACCCCCCTCCATCCAAAGCTAACCTCTCTACCCCCCTCCATACACAGCCCACCTCTCTACCCCCCTCCATCCACAGGTCACCTCACTACCCCCTCCATCCACAGGTCACCTCTCTACCCCCCTCCACTCTCAGCTCACCTCTCTACCCCCCTCCATTCTCAGCTCACCTCTCTACCCCCCTCCATGCACAGCACACCTCTCTACTCCCCTCCATGCACAGCACACCTCTCTACTCCCCTCCATGCACAGCACACCTCTCTACCCCTCTCCATCCACAGCTCACCTCTCTACCCCTCTCCATCCACAGCTCACCTCTCTACCAACCTCCATCCACAGCTCACCTCTCTTTTTTTTACAGTAAAGTTTTTTTTATTTTATTAAACATTTAAGACAGTACAACCAATGTCAGCATTTGTTGAGGATCCGACATGAATCAACAGACTACAAACTTATAGCAGTACATGTGTAAAACATAAACTCCTCCATTCCATCTGCTAATATAATAAGCATAAGCTTGATCAAAGAAGCAACCGGGGGGCCCAAGCCTGTACAGGATGAGAGATGTGTTATCGTCATATAACTTTTCCTTGATGGGATAATTTGAGAAAATCTTTACATACACCATTAGTGTGCTATTGATCACTCATCCTCACCACCTCCCGGACTAGGGAGGAGGGGGGGAGGGGAAAAGAAACATAGGCGCCCGTGGTCCCCCCCAACCCCGGGGGTCAACCACCTGCACCCATCCAACTCGACCACACCTTGTCGAATTTCTGAGGACAGTTCCTGCTCTCATAGGTTAAGCGGTATAGCGGCAGTGCATTGTTTACCGCCGCTTCCCATGCCCCTTTAGTAGGGGCCTCTTTGTTCTTCCAATTAAGGAGAATTTCTCTCCTGGCGTAGAATATGGAGTATGTTAGGCATTGTTTAATATATCGGTCACCCTCTATGTCCTCCAAATGGCTGAGTAATAGGACCTATGGGTCCTCTGGTACCTCGGCTCCACACACCACCCCCAGCTTGTCTGCCACCGCGCTCCAATATGGGCGGAGCTTGGGACAGGACCAGACCATGTGAAAGAACGTTCCCACTTCTAGTTCACATCTAGTACAGGTGGGGGGCTTTTCAGGATATATTTGTGCTAGTCGCTGAGGCGTATAGTAGGCTCTATGGATAAATTTTAGTTGAATAAATCTATCTTTGGCTGCAATCATGGACGGGATAAACGTGGACAGGCACTCCTCCCATTCCTCCTCCCCCAGCGAGAGAATATCTGTCTGCCATTTGATTCTGGTTCTGTCGGTTTTAACATCGTGGGCCACTGTTAAATACAAGTAAAGAGAAGACAGGGGTTTCTCCAGCATCCCGGAGATCAAGAGAGGTTCGATTGAATCTGGCTCCAGCGTCACCTGATCAGGAAACTGGGCCCTGAGGGCGTGCTGCAACTGTATATATCTGAAAAGGAAGGAGCTTGGTAGATTATGGGCCTGTTGCATCTCTCTAAATGACAGAACTCTCCCCCGTGACATCACCTGTTTTAATTTGGTGATGCCTCGCCTTGCCCATATTACCGGGTCTGGGACAGTGAAGAGGTGCGGGAGCATAGGATTAGCCCACAGTGGGGTATGTGGGGACACAGTGGCTGGTTGTAATAGAGCTGCCCTAGCGGACCTCCATACCTGAATGGTGGTCTTCATGGGGCCTGTAACTGCAGGAGTGGCCTTCATTCCTCTGTACGGGAGGTTGGAGAGTGCCGCATAAGAGCCCATAACCGCCGCCTCCAATGTGACAGCCGGATTTTGGCGGGGCTGCGAGAACCACCACCTCACCGTTACTAGGACAGCCGCCCAGTAATAAATTAGAAAATTTGGCAGAGCTAATCCACCCCCCGAAAGAGGAAGATACAATATAGCCTTAGCAACCCTTGGCGCTCTCCCAGCCCAGATGAAAGCAGTCACAGCACTCTCTAGCTTGCGGAAAAAGGATTTAGGTATTAAAACTGGGGTTTGCCTAAAGTAATATAGAAATTTTGGTAAATAGATCATTTTCAATAGGTTCCCCCTACCCACCGGGGACAAAGGGAGAGATCTCCAAGTGGAGCATTTTTGTTGCAGTTGAGGCAGTAATGGGTAGACATTCCTGTCCAGGTACTCCTTTAACTCACCCCCCACACGTACTCCCAGGTATGTGAATTCTCTCACCCACTTCAGTGGAGTATTTGTGTCTATAGGTGGTAGGGAACTGCTAAGGGGAAAAAGCACCGATTTGTTCCAATTAATGCGGATGCCCGAAAACCGACCGAATGTGTCGAAGAGGGCCAGAGCTGCCCTCAGGGAGTTCGAGGCATCCGCTAGATACAGGAGGGAGTCATCCGCATACAGCGAGATTTTCTCGGTGATAGCTCCTACCTGTATCCCCTTGACCATTTCATCTGCTCTAAGTAGGATGGCTAGCGGTTCGAGTGCCATACCCCTGCCTCGTGCCCCTCTCCAGGGAGAATCCCTCCGAGAGGGTGCCATTTGTGCGGATACGGGCCGTGGGCCTGGCGTACAGCAGTCGGAGCCATGTCAGGAATTTAGGCCCAAAGCCAGACCTAGAGAGCACCGCCCATAGGTAGCCCCACTCGACGGAGTCAAACGCTTTCTCCGCGTCGAGCGAGGCCACCACTCCCGAACCCCTCGACCCAGCCAGAGCTATATGCGTGTGCAGTCTACGAATGTTTATGTCTGTTCCCCTGCCCGGCATAAAGCCTGTTTGGTCTGGGTGAATTAGGGCCGTAATCACCATATTTAGTCTGTTGGCAAGGACCTTCGAAAGGATCTTAGTATCTACATTAAGTAGAGAGATGGGGCGGTAGGATGAGCATAAGGTCGGGTCCTTTCCTGCCTTGGGAATGACGACAATCACCGCCTCATACATAGAGTCAGGAATAGATTCCGCGGCCATGGATTTGGACAGTAGGGATTGGATTTTGGGGGCCAGCTGTTCTGCATACATTTTATAAAGTTCAACTGGAATGCCGTCCGGGCCAGGGGTTTTGCCCGTCTGCATCATTTTTAATGCTTTTAGAATTTCCTCGACACTAATGGGAGCGTCTAGTTTATTAGCATAGGTAGAGGTAAGAGTTGGTATATCAATATTATCCAAGTAAGCGGTCAGCTCCGCAGGGTGGTAATCCACCCTGGAGCGGTATAAGTTCTTATAGTAGGAGGCAAATTCCTTGTTAATGTCATCTGGGGAGGTGAGCATAGATCCCCCATCATCACATATTTGTCCTATTGACGTCCCCCCCGAGTGTTCTCTAGAGAGCCACGCCAGGAGGCGACCCGTCCTCTCCCCCTGCTCAAATATCCTCTGTTTTTGGTGCAAAAGTCTTTTTTGGGTTAGCGACGTTCGCACCATGAGGGTCTCTCTCAGAAGCTCCTGCAGTCTCCCGTATGTCTGGGGGTCAGGGGAGCTAACGTAGAGAGCCTCCTGCCTTCCTGCCTCCTCTTCCAGGCGTGTAAGTTCCTTTCTCCTGTCCCTGCGAACCCCTGAGATGATGGTCTGGAACTGTCCCCTGGTGAACGCCTTAAAAGCATCCCAAACCGAGGCCGCCGAAGCAGACCCCTCGTTCTCCACCCAGTATGTCTCCAACTGCTGTCTATACATCGGCTCCACCTCCACATCCGAGATCCAATACCTCGACAGGCGCCAGAGTCTGTCAGATGGGGCCACCGAGGCATCCAGATCCAGGAGAAGCGGGGCGTGGTCCGAGATTCCCCGGGGAAGAATTTTAATTTCACGAACTCTAGGTAGGACAGAACCCCCCGCGTAAACTAAATCAATTCTCGAGAAGGTTCTGTGCGACGCAGAGTGACAGGTATACGCCTTTTCATGTGGGTGCTTCCATCTCCATAAGTCAAACATACCATAGGTGGCCGCCCACTCTGCGAGCCCCTGCGAGGTCGCACCAGTGGGGGTCAGTCTGTCCAGACCTGCATCCGGGACCAGATTAAAGTCTCCCAAGATCACTACGTTTTCTGTGGCAAATTCCGCTATTTTCGCAGTTATTTGGTTCAGTATTTGAAGGGAGGCCGGGGGCGGGAGATATAGGCCCACAATAACCCATGGAACATTGTAAAGCAGGGCATGCAACACCACGTATCTGCCCCCCGGGTCCAGAGCCAGGCCAAGGAGCTTGAAAGGGAGTGTTTTGAGAATTAATATGCTTACACCTCTTGAAAAGGAGGAGTATGTCGCATGATAATGATACCCCACCCACGGTTTTTTAAGACTAAAGGTCCTTTTCCCCACCAAATGTGTCTCCTGGAACACACACACATGGGGTTGGTAGGTCTTAACAAACTGAAAGACCAATGAGCGCTTCACCGGAGAGTTCAGGCCCCGTGTGTTCCAGGAGAGCAGTCTAAGGGAGGTCATCTATGTTGTAGAGAAGTATATTAGGATCAATGGGAGGTATCAGCTCCTTGGCCAAAGGTCTGGGTCCAGGCGGGCTAAACCAGGACTTTAAGCAGCATGGAATGATTTGTAGGTAATATGCCTGTAGCACTGTCAAAAGCAAAGAACTTATAAAAACAAAAAAAGCAAAACAACACAAGTGGGTCTGCAACTGCAGGCCATTTAAACCAAACATCCCCCCCCCACCCCGCCCCTCCCCCCAACATGGCAAGAGGGGCCTCATTCCCATCCAACAAAAAAGGGGAAGGCTTAGAGCCATCGTGAGGGCAGTGTGCAAATGGCGCTCAGCCTGTCACCGGCAAATCAGCTTCTTGTTATCCGGCACGGATAGTTTAGTGTGAATCACCCGGGTCCCCGGGGGCGCTTACTTAAACTTTCAAACGTTGCGTATCATGTGCCTGCCCCAGTCAGTATCGAATTACAGTTTGGGTCCACACCATGCCCCCCCATTCTTAACAGGAGGTGCCATGCATAGAAAGTCTCGGGCCGGCAAGTCCAAAGACAGGGTCCGTAACCCCTCCGCCCCCACCCCTCCTAAGGCATCAATGAAGGAGAGTCCCCTCCGTGGGAGAGAAAAGACAAGAGAGGAGAGGGGGGCACGCCTTGGGAGCCATCCCCGGCAAGGGAGATCACATGGGCAGACCAAGACCGGATCAGTTAACAAGTTCCAGGATCACCATTACATGGCCTCTCCTGAGTGGTACGATGAGACAAGGTGAGCCCTGGGAGGCCAAGTTAACCTCCCTGGGGAGTTACTGTATTAAGTTTGGTCCTCTCAGACTTTATATGGTGCACGTGTAACTGTATGAAAAGGTCTCAAAAAGGGATCAGTCACGCATTCCATCAGGCACATGTGTGGGGGGGGGGCCCAACCCAGGATTAAATCAGAGGGGCAGCACATGAACAGAGTAGAGTGAGCGGGATTTAGGGGCGAAGAGTCTCAGCCCACGCTGCAGCATCCCTGGGCGATGTGAAAAATTGTACCCTCTCTCCATCCTGTACCCGTAGCTTAGCAGGGAAGAGCATGCTGTACTTCACGCCCTTTTGTCTCAGCATGGCTCTGACTTGGTCAAAGGATTTGCGGCGGCATTGGGTCTCCACTGAGTAGTCCGGGAATATAAGCAGGGTTGCATCACCCACCTTTAGGTCACCTTGCACCCTGGCTGCGCGGAGGATCGTGTCCCGATCTCTGTAATGCAGGAGCTTGAATATAAAGGTGCGCGGTGGGGCTCCCGGAGGTCCCCTAGACGCTGGCATCCTATGGGCTCTCTCTATAGAGAAGTGGGGAGAAAAGGCGGCCCTGGGGAGCAGCTTAGGCAGGAGGTCCTCCATGAATGCGACCGGATCAGCCCCTTCAGCCCCCTCAGGAAGGCCAAGGATCCTCAGGTTGCTCCTCCGATTGCGGTTCTCCGCGTCTTCAGCTCTATTTTCGAGATATTTTACTTTCAGTTTCAGGGCCTGAATGTCCGCATGATGCTCCCTCTGAGTATCCTCCACATCTGATACCCGTCTTTCCGCCTCGGTCACCCGATCCCTGAATTTATCCATGTCCCTGCGGATGAGGGCAGTCTCCGTCTGTACATGGTCAATTTTGGTGGTTAAGGTTGCCTGGCAAGTAGTTATGGCCAGCATTAGGGCATCAAAAGCCGCAGAGCCCACCTGTATAGCTCCGTCAGGAGAGGAGGCCGACGGCGACGCCATCTTGGACGCCTCGTGTGCGGCGGATCTCGGGGCAGAGCGGGTCTTCACCGGGGTGTTAGTGTACCTGTGCTGGCTCGATTTCCTCCCCGCGGGCATCGCCCAGTCCACACACCAGAGCCTCCGGGAGCGATAAGGTCCAATTCTGCGATCCTTCACACTAGGATAGCTGTAGGATTGATGGCCGGAGACGGGAGCTCAGCTAACACACGTCTGCTCCCAGCGCCATCTTGGACACGCCCCACAGCTCACCTCTCTATCCCCCTCCATTCACAGTTCACTTCTGTACCCCCCTCCATCCAAAGCTCACTTCTGTACCCCCCTCCATCCACAGCTCACCTCTCTACCCCCTCCATCCACAGTTCACCTCTCTACCCCCTCCATCCACAGTTCACCTTTCTACCCCCTCCATCCACAGTTAACCTCTCTACCCCCTCCATCCACAGCTCAGCTCTCTACCAACTTCCATCCACAGCTCACCTCTCTATCCCCCTCAATTCACAGTTCACTTCTGTACCCCCCTCCATCCAAAGCTCACTTCTGTACCCCCCTCCATCCACAGCTCACCTCTCTATCCCCCTCCATCCACAGCTCACTTCACTACCCCCCTCCATTTACAGCCCACCTCTCTACCCCCCTCCATCCACAGATCACCTCTCTACCCCCCCCCCTTCCACAACTCACCTTTCTACCCCCTTCATTCACAGCCCATCTCTACCCCACTCCATCCACAGCTCACCTCTCTACCCCCTTCGATTCACAGCTCACCTCTGTATCCCCCTCCATTCACAGCTCACCTCTCCATCCCCCCCATCCACAGCTCACCTCTGTACCCCCCTCTATCCACAGCTCACCTCTGTACCCCCTTCTATCCACAGCTCACCTCTGTACCCCCCTCTATCCACAGCTCACCTCTGTACCCCCTTCTATCCACAGCTCACCTCTGTACCCCCCTCCATCCACAGCTCACCTCTGCACCCCCCTCCATCCACAGCTCACCTCTCTACCCCCTCCTTTCACAGCTCACCTCTCTACCCCCCTCCATCAATAGCTCACCTCTCTACCCCCCTCCATCCATAGCTCACACCTCTACCCCCTCCATCCACAGCTCACCTCTGTACCCCCCTTCATTCTCAGCTCACCTCTCTACCCCTCCCTATTCACAGCTCACCTCTCAACCCCCCTCCATCCGCAGCTCACCTCTCTACCCCCCTCCATCCGCAGCTCACCTCTGTACCCCCCTCCATCCGCAGCTCACCTCTGTACCCCCCTCCATCCGCAGCTCACCTCTCTACCCCCCTCCATCCACAGTTATCCTCTCTACCCCCCTCCATCCACAGCTCAGCTCTCTACCAACCTCCATCCACAGCTCACCTCTCTACCCCCCTCCATCCATAGCTCACACCTCTACCCCCTCCATCCACAGCTCACCTCTGTACCCCCCTTCATTCTCAGCTCACCTCTCTACCCCTCCCTATTCACAGCTCACCTCTCAACCCCCCTCCATCCACAGCTCACCTCTCTACCCCCCTCCATCCACAGCTCACCTCTCTACCCCCCTCCATCCACAGCTCACCTCTCTACCCCCCTCCATCCACAGCTCACTTCTCTACCCCCCTCCATCCACAGCTCACCTCTCTACCCCCCTCAATCCACAGCTCACTTCTCTTCCCCCCTCCATTGAAAGCTCACCTCTCTACCCCCTCCATCCACAGCTCACCTCTCTCCTCCCTCCATCCACAGCTCACCTCTCTACCCCCTCCATTCACGGCTTACCTCTCTACCCCCTCCATTCACGGCTTACCTCTCTACCCCCTCCATTCACAGCTCACCTCTCTACCCCCTCCATTCACAGCTCACCTCTCAACCCCCTCCATCCACAGCTCACTTCTATACCCCCCTCCATTCACAGGTCACTGCTGTACCCCCCCCTTCATTCTCAGCTCACCTCTCTACCCCCCCTCCATCCACAGCTCACCTCTGTAACCCCCTCCTTCCACAGCTCACCTCTGTAACCCCCTCCTTCCACAGCTCACCTCTGTAACCCCCTCCACCCACAGCTCACCTCTGTAACCCCCTCCACCCACAGCTCACCTCTGTAACCCCCTCCACCCACAGCTCACTTCTCTAACCCCCTCCATCCACAGCTCACCTCTCTACCCCCCTCCATCCACAGCTTACCTCTCTACCCCCCTCCGTCCGCAGCTCACCTCTCTACCCCCCTCCGTCCACAGCTCACCTCTCTACCCCCCTCCATCCGCAGCTCACCTCTCTACCCCCTCCATCCGCAGCTCACCTCTCTACCCCCCTCCATCCACAGCTCACCTTTCTACCCCAGTCCATCCACAACTCACCTCTCTACCCCCTCCATTCACAGCTCACCTCTGTACCCCCCCTTCATCCACAGCTCACCTCTGTACCCCCCCTTCATCCACAGCTCACCTCTGTACCTCCCCTTCATCCACAGCTCACCTCTGTACCCCCCCTTCATTCTCAGCTCACCTCTCTACCCCTCCCTATTCACAGCTCACCTCTCAACCCCCCTCCATCCACAGCTCACCTCTCTACCCCCCTCCATCCACAGCTCACCTCTCTACCCCCCTCCATCCACAGCTCACCTCTCTACCCCCCTCCATCCACAGCTCACTTCTCTACCCCCCTCCATCCACAGCTCACCTCTCTACCCCCCTCAATCCACAGCTCACTTCTCTTCCCCCCTCCATTGAAAGCTCACCTCTCTACCCCCTCCATCCACAGCTCACCTCTCTCCTCCCTCCATCCACAGCTCACCTCTCTACCCCCTCCATCCACAGCTCACCTCTCTAGCCCCCTCCATTCACAGCTCACCTCTCTACCCCCTCCATTCACGGCTTACCTCTCTACCCCCTCCATTCACAGCTCACCTCTCTACCCCCTCCATTCACAGCTCACCTCTGTACCCCCTCCATCCACAGCTCACCTCTGTACCCCCCTCCATCCACAGCTCACCTCTCTACCCCCCTCCATCCACAGCTCACTTCTCTACCCCCCTCCATCCACAGCTCACCTCTCTACCCCCTTCCACTCACAGCTCACTTCTCTACCCCCCTCCATCCACAGCTCACCTCTGTACCCTCCTCCATCCACAGCTCACCTCTGTACCCTCCTCCATCCACAGCTCACCTCTGTACCCTCCTCCATCCACAGCTCACCTCTCTACCCCCCTTCACCCACAGCTCACCTCTCTACCCCCCTCAATCCACAGCTCACCTCTCTACCCCCCTCAATCCACAGCTCGCCTGTCTGCCCCCCTCAATCCACAGCTCACCTCTCTACCCCACTCAATCCATAGCTCACCTCTCTACCCCCCTCCATCCACAGCTCGCCTCTCTACCCCCCTCCATCCACAGCTCGCCTCTCTACCCCCCTCCATCCACAGCTCACCTCTCTACCCCCCTCCATTCATAGCTCACCTCTCTACCCCCCTCAATCCACAGCTCACCTCTCTACCCCCCTCAATCCACAGCTCACCTCTCTACCCCACTCCATCCACAGCTCACCTCTCTACCCCCCCCCCATCCACAGCTCAACTCTCTACCCTCCCCCATCCACAGCTCACCTCTCTACCCCCCCCATCCACAGCTCAACTCCCTACCCCTCTCCATTCACAGCTCACCTCTGTACCCACCTTTATTCTCAGCTCACCTCTCTACCCCTCTGTATTCACAGCTCACCTCTCTACCCCCCTCCATCCACAGCTCACCTCTCTACCCCCCTCCATCCACAGCTCACTTCTCTACCCCCCCTCCATCCACAGCTCACCTCCCTACCCCTCTCCATTCACAGCTCACCTCTGTACCCACCTTTATTCTCAGCTCACCTCTCTACCCCTCTGTATTCACAGCTCACCTCTCTACCCCCCTCCATCCACAGCTCACCTCTCTACCCCCCTCCATCCACAGCTCACTTCTCTACCCCCCCTCCATCCACAGCTCACCTTACTACCCCCCTCCATCCACAGCACACTTCCCTCCCCCCCTCCATTGAAAGCTCACCTCTCTACCCCCTCCATCCACAGCTCACCTCTCTACCCCCTCCATCCACAGCTCACCTCTCTACCCCCATTCACAGTTAACCTTTCTACCCCCCTCCATTCATAGCTCACCTCTCAACCCCCCCTCCATCCACAGCTCACCTCTCAACCCCCTCCATCCACAGCTCACTTCTATACCCCCCTCCATTCACAGGTCACTGCTGTACCCCCCCTTCATTCTCAGCTCACCTCTCTACCCCCCCTCCATCCACAGCTCACCTCTGTAACCCCCTCCTTCCACAGCTCACCTCTGTAACCCCCTCCTTCCACAGCTCACCTCTGTAACCCCCTCCACCCACAGCTCACCTCTGTAACCCCCTCCACCCACAGCTCACCTCTGTAACCCGCTCCACCCACAGCTCACTTCTCTAACCCCCTCCATCCACAGCTCACCTCTCTACCCCCCTCCATCCACAGCTTACCTCTCTACCCCCCTCCGTCCGCAGCTCACCTCTCTACCCCCCTCCGTCCACAGCTCACCTCTCTACCCCCTCCATTCACAGCTCACCTCTGTACCCCCCCTTCATCCACAGCTCACCTCTGTACCCCCCCTTCATCCACAGCTCACCTCTGTACCTCCCCTTCATCCACAGCTCACCTCTGTACCCCCCCTTCATCCACAGCTCACCTCTGTACCCCCTCCTTCATCCACAGCTCACCTCTGTACCCCCCCCTTCATCCACAGCTCACCTCTGTACCCCCCCCTCTTCATCCACAGCTCACCTCTCTACCCCCCTCAATTCACAGCTCACCTTTCTACCCCCCTCCATCCACATCTCACCTCTGTACCCCTCTCCATCCACAGCTGACTTCTGTACCCCCTGCCATCCACAATTCACATCTCTATTCCACATTGACATTCACCTCTGTACACCTCTATCCACAGCCCACTTCTGTATCTCTTGTCCACCTCTGTACCCCCCCATCCATGTTCACCTCTGTATCCTTCCTTCCTCCTCTGTACCCCCATCCTCGTTTACCTCTGTATCCTGTCCACCACTGTACCCCCCCTGGCCACCTCTGTACCCCCCACCCCCATCTACGTTCACCTCTGTATCCTTCTGTCCACCTCTGTACCCCCATCCACGTTCACCTCTGTATCCTTCTGTCCACCTCTGTATCTCCTCCATGTCTACCTTTTGTACCCCCCGTCCACCTCTGTATCCCCCCATCCATGTTCACCTCTGTACCCTCCTATCCATGTTCACCTCTGTACCTCCTCCACCACCTCTGTACTCCCTTACCGAAGATGGAGGCGGCAGCACCCGAGGACGGAGAGACGGTTCGGCCTCGGGTGCCGACATCGCGGGCGCCCTGGACAGGTAAGTGTCCATGTTTTAAAAGTCAGCAGCTGCAGTATTTGTAGCTGCTGACTTTAAAAAAAAAAAAAAAAAACGGCGGCGCGCCGCTTTAAGCCCTGCGCTGCCTGCAGCTGATTCCCACCCCCCTTGCTGTCCCAAGCGCTGGCCGCAATATGACAGGAGAGCGGGACAGCTGCGGCTTCATGTGCTTGAGCCCGCTCGTCCCGCTTCTCCCTCCGTCAGGAGCTGCGGACCGGAGTGACAGGGAATGACAGAGCAGCGCTCCGTGTTCCTCCCGCCCCCCATTTATAAAAAAAAAAAAACAATATTTTTTACTTTCTGCTATAAAACAAATCCAGTAAAAATATGTAAAAAAAAAATCTATATTCTTCATCAGTTTAGGTTAATATGTATTCTGCTACATATTTTTGGTTAAAAAAAAAAAAAATCCTAATAAGCGTATATTGATTGGTTTGCGCAAAAGTTATAGTGTCTACAAACTATAGGATATTTTTATGGAATTTTCATTTTTTTTACATTTTTTTTTTTTTTACTAGTAATGGCAGCAATCAGTGATTTTTAGCGGGGCTGCGACATTGCGGCGGAGAAATCTGATACTGGGTAACACTTTTTGGGGACCAGTGACACCAACACAGAGATCAGTGCTAAAAAAAAAAGCACTGTCACTGTACTAATGACACTGGCAGGGAAGAGGTGATCAAAGGGTTAAATGTGCTCCTAGTGGGTGCTTGCTATCTGTGTGGGGTGGGGGGGGGGGGGTGCTTTGACTGGGGGAAGACATAGATCTGTGTTCCTGCTTAGCAACGACACAAGATCTCTGTCTCCCCTACTGGCAGAATGGCGATCCACCTTGTTTAGATAGGCCGATCGCCATTCTGCCTCTCTCGGGAACGATCGGTGGGCCCCGGTGTACTTTGGGTACACTGTACCCACTGATTGGCTCATGCTGTGTCCAATCACAATGGAAGTTGGTCGCCTACGGCGGGCGTGTGCGCCGCAGATCCGGAAGAGCGAAAACACATACCTGTACGTGATTCTGTGCAGGAGAGCCGCCGCCCCGCAGTATATGTACGCGGGGGAAGTCAGTAAGTGGTTAACCACTTGACTTCTAAAAGGTTTTACCCCCCTTCCTGACCAGGCCATTTTTTGCGATACGGCGCTGTGTTACTTTAACTGACAATTGCGCGGACGTGCGACGCTGTACCCAAAAAAAAATTGATGTCCTTTTTTTCCCTCAAATACAGGTTTCTTTTTTGGTGGTATTTGATCACCTCTGCGGTTTTTATTTTTTGCGCTAGAAGCAATAAAAGACCTAGAATTTTGAAAAAAAAAAAAAACAATATTTTTAACTTTCTGCTATAAAACATATCCAATAAAAAAAAATGTAAAAAATCAAATTTCTTCTTCAGTTTAGGCCAATATGTATGCTTCTACATATTTGCGCTAAAGTTATAGCATCTACAAACTATGGGATATTTTTATTTATTTTTACTAGTAATGGCGGCGATTAGCGACTTATAGCGGGGCTGCGACATTGCAGCGGACAAATCGGACACAAACTGACACCTTTTTGGGGACCAGTGTGACTGATACAGTGATCAGAGCTACAACTATGCACTGTCACTGTACTAATGACACTGGCAGGGACGCGGTTAACATCAGGGGCTATCAAAGGGTTAAATGTGAGCCTAGGCGGTGCTTACTAACTGTGGGGGGGAGGTGCTTTTACTACTTGAAGACATGGATCGGTGTTCCTGCTTCACAGGAACACAGGATCCATGTCTTCTGTACTCGCGGAATGACAATCTGCCTTGTTTACTTAGGTAGACTGTCATTATGCCAGAGTACTGAACGATCGGCGGGTCCCGGCGGACATCGGGTCCACGGGACCCGCCGATCGGCTCCTGCTGTGTAAAATCACAGCGGGAGTGAGCCGGCAGCGGCACACACTCGCGCCCAAAACCTGAAAGTGCAGAATCACATATATATATGTGTATATATATGATTCTGCACAAAGCGCCCGCGGTCGGGAACCGTTTAATGAATTTTATTGCAAAAGCAATACATAACCCAATTTTTTCAGTAAAATATAAAAGATGATGTTACACCGAGTAAATAGATACCTAACATGTCATGCTTTAAAATCGCACACGCTCGTGGAATGGCGACAAACTACGATACGTAAAAATCTCCGTAGGCGTCACTTTAACCCCTTCCTGTCAGTCGCCGCAGGCACACGCTCGTGGAATGGCGACAAACTACGATACGTAAAAATCTCCGTAGGCGTCACTTTAACCCCTTCCTGTCAGTCGCCGCAGTTACACTGCGGCAGGATGGCTCCCCTGGGCGAGCTGTCGTAGCTGTATGTCGGCTCTTTAAGATGCTCTAGCAGGCACGCGATGACCGCCGGGCACCCGCGATCGCTCGTGACAAAGCGAGAATCGGGATCTGTGTGTGTTGTTCCTACTAAGTAGGAACAACGATCGCTCTCCTCCTCTAGTCAGCCACTGCCGTTGCTTCAGTTGTACTGTGCCGTTCCCGGCGGCTCCCGCGTGCATGAGCGGGGAGTGACGTCATCGCGGCTCCGGCCAATCACAGCGCCGGAGCCACGATACCCGGAAGTAAGTCCCGGGGGGGATGTCGGCCGCCAGAGCGGTGAAGGAGGACCGCTGCGGGGGCTTCGATCTCAGGTAAGTCATTTATAATGAGCTAGTATGCATACTAACTTATTATGCCTTTGTCTTGCAAGTTTTTTTTTTTTTTTTTTATTTTTTTTTAGGATTTCTAAAAACGGGTTTACAACCACTTTGGGGTGAATGTTTTTTTTCTTTGATCTTTTGCTTTCAAAGGTAGAGGAGACATTTGGGGTCTTATTGACCCCAGATCTCTCCAGAAAAAGGACCTGTCATGCTTATTTCTATTACAAGGGATGTTTATGTTCCTTGTAATAGGAATAAAAGTGATAATAAAATAATGAAAGGGACAATGTAAAAAAAAAAATTAAAGTGCCTCCATTCCTCTGTGTTTGCGTGCAAAAGCGGAAGCATACGTAAGTCACGCACGCATATGTAAACGGTGTACCCACCATACGTGTGAGGTAACG